>JAULBZ010000340.1:0-33388 GCA_032360805.1 Neoturris breviconis
CTTTTTCCTCTTTATGCTATTTAGACTAAAGTGTAACTTTTACGAAAAAATAATTTTTGCGTTTACTTCCCCTTTAATAATAGTTCAGACAAGATAAAAATAATCAAAAGTAATTCACGCAAGCTTTAGTGAAGTTTTCTCAACCTTTTTATCTTAATCTCCAAGTTCATTTCAGCAGGAAACAGTATTGAGTCAAGCTGATTTACATGATTGTTCAAAAACATTTATAGAAGGAGGATGTGTGATTATCTTTCCTTTATTCCAGACTGATGAATCAGGTAAAGAAGAATTTTTTGCTAAGCCACCACCACAAATAAAACATCAGACTTTTGCACAAATGAATTTATCTCGACCTGTTCTAAAGGTAAGAGATTTTGTTTTGAATGATGCATGATGTGTGGATTTTAGTAGGTATTTGTTTATAGTGTATGTTTGTAACAATATAGCTCAAACTAAACATAGTAATTATTTCATAGGCTGTCAACGAACTTGGTTTTGTTCATCCAACAAAAATTCAATCTGCTACCATACCTGTTGCATTACTTGGAAAAGATGTTTGTGCATGTGCAACAACAGGATCTGGTATATATACATTATTTCTCCTGTTACACAATGCATACTTATGTACTTTTATCTACTGTAACTTAGACAATACTATCTTGTGTACTAAAAAGTGCCTACACATGGCTAAAATAATTTAGGTGTTCAGTACATCGCACGTGAAAAGTTGTAGAATCGCACTCGTCAATTGTTTTAACTTTCAAAAATATTGTTAGTATAGTAGAAGAAAGTACATTCAACGTAAATAGAGTTTAACTTTAAGAAGAAACGTAGAGAAAAATATTACTATTTACTGTATGCCTACAAATAATCCTCTTTGTAAAATTATGTTGTATGTACTTAAGTTACAATATAAACGATAAACTTCAAGTAAATTTGCCATCTGCTTTTTTGAAGCAGAAAAAAATAAACATTGGCACACATTTTATTCACAAATTTATTAACAGCAGTCAATGGTCAATCTTCCCTTGAATGTTGATAGTGAGAAAAATCTTTGCTTAGAAAGTAAAAGCCATGCTTTAACACATGTGTTCTTATGTATTAATTTGCAGACTATTTTATTCAATAAAAAAATAGATTAATCTATATAGGTAACAGGTACAGTTTTAAGCAAATTCATCAAGCAAAAAGATTTGAAATACTTAATAATATATTTAATAATATATTTTTAATTGAAATTTTACCCAGTGGGCAAAAACATGTTCTTAGTCTGCAGTAAAGATACTGGAACTATGTTTCAATGTTGTTTCTAGCGACTTAACTACAGACTTTGAACAAGTCTTTGCCACTGATTCCCATAATGCTTTGCATAAAACTCAAGCAAGTTACTTTCAAACTTGGAAAGAAGATGGTTGTTTTGTTTGATTTTGAATAAAATAGAATCGGTTTTTAAAATCAAGCTCTACAAATTTAATAAATGGCTGGGGAAAAACAAAGCTAGATGAACATGTTTCTACTACTAATAAAACAGTCAAATAATATAATATGTGTATTATGCACAACTAATACTATAACATACCTATTCTACATTTTTATTTGGTAAGTACATAATGCTGTGCTGTATAATATGTGCATGCAAATCATATCCACTGTGGAGGAGTGATGTTTGAGCATTGCTTCAGGCTACAAATAAATATTAATGTTATCCACTTTAGGGTCATAAAACATTAATAACTATCATGAGTTGGTTTTTATAACATTATTAATTACTCCCAATGTTAATTAGAGATATAATGGCAATGCACAATTCAACAGAGGAAGACTTTTTCAATAAAAGAATGGTATTCATTTGATAAATTAAAATATTTTACTAATTTTTTGGCCCATTAAGAGTTTAGGAAAAATCTTAAAATTTACCATATATTTGCAGAGTAACGCCGAAAATACCCGAGAGAATTCTGTTGCAAAATTAAAAACCTGGGGAAATTTCCATGAAACAATATCCTGTGAGAATTTACAACTACTCTTATTCCATTAGAAACTTGATGAAGATGGTAACTGAGTACATATTTAAATAGCAGTATATTTTGACTACTAGGAAACGTATTATGCTTTGGATACCACCTGTAAATAAAAGCAATAATTCAAAAGCATTCATATAATTTTGTACACAATGTTTGTACATGCATAATTCCAACCTAGTAACAACAAAAAATTGGGAAACTCATAAAAACTCATGAACTATTCAAAAAGGTTTATACCACAGATTAAAGATAAACATCTAGGATAACTAGCTGCTACTTTTAATGTTTCTAGTGACAGCATATAGTGCATCTGTCTTATTAATGTGCTAGATCTTTAAATAACGTTTTTTTTTGTTTTAGGAAAGACTGCTGCATTCATGCTTCCAATTCTTGAACGATTACTATTCAAACCAAAACAATCGATAGTTAGTAGGGTGCTTATTTTAGTTCCAACAAGAGAATTGGCTATTCAGGTATGCTTGTTTTAGATCACACAAAGACTCATCTCTATGTGTATTTCGGTTTATTGCACAGGAAATCGCATGCAAAGTTTTTAGCCCACCAAACAAAGTTTGGATGGGCTATTGCTATCACTTTGTGGGGTCTGCGTCCTGCTTTTCCTATTAGGCCATGTTCTCGAAGTACTAGCATTTTGAAATTTGGTAGCAGCATATGTGGCGATATTCTAGAAGGGCCTGTCCAAAATTGCACTTTCGGTCCAATGGAATGAACAGATGTGTGGTACCGTCTTAAAATTTGGTTATGGCATCCTAGGTAATATTACGAGACCGCTAGCCAATTGGTTTTTGATTTCATCAATTTAGGACCAAGTATCAGCGAAAAAAGGTTTTTTGAAAAGTGGAGACTTAATTTTTTACTGATTATAAGGATTTGACCAGAATTATATTTGGGCCTAGGAATTTTTTAAAGCTTCTTTTTCTTTTTGGGAAGCTTCCTTCTTCAATTTTGAAATAAATAAATATATAATGTGAACATTAGAAAGCACTTACGGATTATAAAAGTTTTATTATAAATGAACTGCTAAGTTAATGAATTTATATTTAAATATTCCCATTGTGAATTAGAAGTAAAAAGCATTTTATTATTTTATAATAGAATTAAATTAATTTAAGGATGTGTATTCTTCTGTTGCATTGTTATATTTATTATCTTTATTTTTAATTTTAACAATAGGTGAGATTAAAACCACCTTTTATTAGATGTTATGTATATATAGTCAAATGTCACAAGTTCCTTGCTAATAGAAACCATGTTTTTATTAACCTGTAATTATGTTTAATGTACTTATATTTTATAGTCTCACAGCACAACATAAATCTATTATAAGTTAAAGTATACTTTATTATATAAACAGGGTGTAAGCTCCAGCCAAAAATTCAACGCTATACGTGTTTTCCCAATCATGAAAAAAAAAAAAAAATTATAGTTTCCCAGGTTATGTTAATAATGATACACATAACTTCCATGATGAGAGCAACTGTCAACACTTTCATTTATATTCTTTTGGGATTATTATAAAGCTTCTATCTCAGTTAATTGGTTCTCAAAAACTTAAAGTCTTCTCAAACTCTCGGCCAAAACAATCATCGTTATCCCGTTAGTTTATTATCTAATGAAAACCACAGTGAAAACCACAGTGATCTGAGATAATTTTCCCTTGAAAAATGTGTTCCAATTGTTTATTGGGCCTGCACTTTACCCTCTTAATAATCAAATCATATTTATGTGCTTAGGTTTAACTTTCACGTGGATTGGTGGGCTACTTTCATTACCGTACCTTTGAATATATTTTCCAACAGAGATCAACAAAATACAGAGTGTTTTTGGAGAAGTGTAAATACCTTAATCTGTTTTTATTCAGGTGCATTCTGTAAGCCAAGCACTTGCCAAACATACCAGTGTTCAGATATGTCTTGCTGCAGGTATATTATATTGTTTACTGTAATATTCTAATTGATTGCTATCTCCATATAACAAGGAAACAAATACAGTTGTGAGAATGATGATCTTATTCTTCTCTTCTACAAAGCCTGCAACTATGCTCAAAAATCACCATAATACGTATTTGTTCTTCTTTCAAACCCTGAGTGAAGTTTAAAATAGTTTGATAGCATCATTAGGACATCACACTTTAAATATTGCATCTATTCTTGATCTATTGTTTAGCCAGTCAAGCAAAGTTTGGATGTGCTATTACTATCACTTTGCAGCTGCAGAAGTGCCCAACTTTTCTTAATTGATCGTGTTTTCAAAGTGGTACCATTTTGAAATTTGGTACCAGCATGTGAGGTGATATTTTAGAAGGACTTGCCAAAATCTTTTTAATTTCATCTATCATAAAATTTGGAATCGACATTCTAGGCAATATAAGACTGCTGGCTAAATATTTTCTATTTCGTCAACGCAGGACTTTCTAAACATTTTCTAGCATGTGATTTCTATAATGATTTGACCACATCCAAGCTAATAATATACCCAAATTGTTGAGGAGAAGTAGAAACTTAGAAAAACTTTTGACGTTTAATTTTATATGAGAATTTGACCACATTCAAGCAAATATCATACCCACATTGTAAGGTGAGGAGTGGAGACTTGGAAAACAAATAATTGGAGATTAAAAATAAATCACTGATAAGCGATAATTTTTTTATAATATTTTATAGCATTTTAAGAATTTTAAGCCTCCATCTTGATTTTGAAAAGCTTCCTTCTTCAAAGGTGAAGTAAATATTAAAGTTATTCACTTAAGTGTAATAAAACATAATTACCACACCATGGATTTTCACTGCACGATCAGCTAAAGTATCACCTCCGTGGTCCATCTAAAGTCATTTAAAAATATTATTTGACATTCATCAACCCATATCCAAGCATAGCTTCTTGTTGCAGGGTTGGTAAAGGTGTTAAAGAAATCGTTGATAGGGTTTAGTATGAAAGTTTTACCACGGTTAGCTGCCCCTGCAATTATAATATTGTGGTATTTTCCTATCCCTTTGATAAGTAATTCCCGTAAAGGTGCAACAAAAACATAAGTATTGACAGAGTTATTCAAAAGTACCTCTTTGGCTCAAATAAACCAAGCACCATCACAACTTTCAACACACCCATTAGAAAACGCTTCTTTGATTACTTCCATCCTTTAGAAAGCGCTTCTTTGATTACTTCCATCCTTGTAGGTTGTAAGAATAAGAATAAAATAACACCAATTGTTTTCTTTGTAAGCATTGTTTAAATTAAAATTTCTATAGGTTAAAAGATTACTGATGTCAATAGAATATTCTCTTTATTCAATTTCTACTTTCTTTCTACTCATGCACATTTTCTGTCCCATTTCCATTCTGTGTAAAACTTTCTGAAGTGGAAAACACAGTCTTAAATTAAATGTGTAATAACTTCTTTAATAATTTCCAGACATATAAATAGATTAACAGCTGCGTTATTGCACATGCTCAAATTATTGAAAAATATCGACTTTGTTATTGTTGTTCCGCATGAAAAGTTTTTTAGAAATGGTATACTTTTGTTGTGCTGGCGATATCAACGAAAACAACGTAGTATTCTTCTGTTACATTGTTATATTTATTTTCTTTTTTTTAACAGATAATGGGAACCACCTTTTGTTAGATTACCATGTATTACTTTATATGTTAAACTGTTATTGTGTCTAATTTGCTTATCTTTTTAGTGGTCCCAACATGGTCAGAACATCATTAACAGCACAATATATTCTATAAGTTAACTAATAATGAATAATGTATAACTCATATCCAGCGCAATAATATATTTTATAAGTTAACTAAATTTTGTTATATAGTTTATACATAATGCCATGAAGTGTAATGTGTGTATCCGATTCATATCCACTGTGGATGAGTGATTTTTGAGCATTTATTCAGGCTATGATATGAAATTTCACTACTCTCCCCCACAGTGATTTAATGTAAGGCTGCCTTAAAAGAAGAGTTAATTTCAATTTTTCTTATGTGCAGTTTACTTTTTATTTTTGAAAACATTATTTTCAATTGTATATACATCGCAATATTAATTAATTGTTTATTTGCCCTGAAACTTTGCCAACTTAATAAGGACATGAAATCCTAACACCATGCAAAATTTGGGTGTTTATCTTTTGATATGAAATTTCATGACTCCTCCACAGTGACTTGATATAATTTTACTTGGAAAAAGGTTTTGTTTCTTTGACTTGAGACTTTCTTAACTTAATAAAGACGTATTTAAAAAAAGTGTGTGTGCAAATCATATTTATGTGCTTAGGTTTAACTTTCAGATGGTTTGGTGGGCTACTTTCAATACTGTACATTTGATATCATTTAAACATTTAACATTATGATTTTTAGGTGGTCTTGATTCAAAAATACAAGCAGCTATCCTTCGTAAAAATCCAGATATTATTATTGCTACACCTGGACGATTGATTGACCATCTACACAACACACCATCATTTGATCTTCGAACTATAGAAATATTAGTTCTTGATGAAGCGGACAGGTTAGATGCAAACTTTTTATTATTATCTTATAACATTCCCCAGCATTTTCACAAGGCTTACATTATGACAAAATAATAGTGGCCATTTTATATAATCACAACTGGTATAACCAACCACGTTGTGAGGGGACATTTCCAAAGTAACACCACAGGAAAGATTGAGTAAGAGATCCCAGTCAAAATAGATATTTTTCAATGATTTATTTGCATTAAATATTTTTATGAGTTAAATTTGTGACTAACACTAAAAAAAGATTTTTGTGAGTGCATATTGATGAAATATTGGAAAGAAAAAAGAACAGAGTTTCTTCGATGATCTGGTAGCTCTCTGCGGCCCTTTAAGGTGTGTAATAAAATGTGGCTAACTATACCATGCTTACTTCAGCATGGAAGCACATGAGTTTAAAACCTCCTTTCAAATTTTTTTTTTCTTCTTAAAATCATATATTTTCATGCAGTGTGAAAATTTATGGCTCATCATATGCCGTATATGAATTATTGTGGTTCACACAAATTAAGCATATCTTTTGGATTTAAAGATATTAAAGTCACAGAAAATGAATAACTAGCATTTTTAAGAACTGTTTCTGGTTAAAAAACTTTGATAAGATGTCTTACAAAATATATTTCTGTGAATATTTTGTGACTAACCAAAGCTATATTTACTAGCCTCTTGTTGCATTGAATAAGCTATGATAATCAATATTTGGACTTTCATGTAAAACCCTGCTCAGCTAATTGAGGGGAGAGGTGTGTCTTGGTGAAACTCAATGGTGAATACATCTACTTTGATACTTTGTGGCTAACACTCCTATATTTAACAGTCTTATATTTGTGAAATTTTATGGGATTTTCACCCTATTTTTCAACCAAAACCACAATTTTTCATACAATAGGTTATTTCTTAAATTTCCGACTGGAATCTTATTAAGCAGATAGACCTATGATATAATTTAATCCATCAATTGCTCTATTTCTGTGAGTATTTGTGGCTAACCAAGGCTATATTTACTGGCCTCTTGTTGCCTTGAATAAGTTATAATAAGCAATAGTTTAGACTTTGTTGTAAAACCCTGGTGGGCTCAGCTGACTTAGAGGGAATAGGTTTGTCTGGTAAGACCTAATGATGAATACACCTACTTTGATACTTTGTGAGATACATGCTACATGTTTTACTCGCTATTTTTTAAAAAGATCATGTTATCGTTATTTGTTCTGATTATTCTTAGAACAGTTAGTAGTTAGTGAAGATAATTATTTACAGAAGAGTTTGTGGAGTCAGAAGACAATTTTTATGAACTAAATGTGCTTTAAATTATGTGGTTGCTACCATTATTACCATTGTGCATAATTTAAATTTTATTCAAATTTAGGTACTTTTGACTTTTTAATAATTTTTATTCAGAATGTTAGAAGAGCATTTTCGAGATCAAATGCAAGAGCTAATTCGAATGTGTCCACGAGGAAGACAAACCATGTTATTCTCAGCCACTATGACAGATGAGGTAATAGAAAACTTGTGTTAAACAAAATGTTTGTATCTGTATTGGTGTTGCATCCTATTCCATAATTTACATTCCCATAAAGTTTGTTAGGAACGACTTCAATTATTTTGCTGAAAGTAGAAATGATACACATAAAACATATAACTACAACCGCTTTAAGGCTTCATCTGTCAAGCCTAAGGTGTCAAGCCTGAGCCGGGCTATTGCTATAACAATGTGGTGTCAAGATCATGCTTTTTTATTAGACTATGTTCCTGAAGTACTACTGTTTGAAATTAGGTCTATATTTTTGAAGAACTTGCAAATAAATAAATAACTCTTCAACAACTTTGTATTCAATAGCATTAATTACTTGCAAACAAAAGGTTGCACAATGGGAACAAGCTCCTTGTTACGTCAACCTATTTATGGGATTATTTGAAGAAAAATTCATTTACCCTAAAATGAAAGTATACATTGAAAACTTATGTCTGGGCCGTTATTTTGAGGCTTAGAAGAGTATTTTCCTATTAGATTGTTCTATTGTCTAGTCTCATACAGAAACCATCTGCCTGTTTCAAGATCTTGCCTTTGATAATGTATCATATTTGTAGGTTGAGGAACTAGTTTCATTATCATTGAATCATCCAGTGAAATTATTTGTTGATCATAATACAGATGTCGCAAAGAATCTACACCAAGAATTTGTACGTATTAGATCAATAAGGGAAGGGGATCGATTGGCCATTGTAGCAGGTAAGATATCCAAGTAAGAATTAAACTATATGATGAAGATTTTCATATTCATTGTATTCATATTAATGTGAAATGTGATAAACAATTGATAAACAATTGTTAAAGTGATTGTGATTGTGCACTACGGGATTAGCTACACCAATTTGGTCCATGATTTTGATGTATGTTGATGTTTGTTGACTTTTGACATGCTTACTAAAAAATTTTCTTAGCAACGACGTTAATTATAAAAAATGTCTTTTCAATTCACAAGATATTTTTTCATAATTGCAAAATTTGTTTATATTGAAAAATAACCCAATTGCATATAATATTATGTCATATTATGACAGAATGATGATATATGACAAAATGATCCCGCAAATGATTTTATTGCGGTCATTTTTAAATTGAACTGCAACAATCAAGTGAAGATTTTTAGGTCCAGGATAAAGGTGCTTTGTGAACTTTATAAATCTTCTATAGAAACATAAACCCTGGTGATCATTTAGTTGTTTAAGCTTCATGTCTTTTAGTACGAGAATAACAGTAAAAAGACCTATATATCAACATACTAATTTATTTAATGTAAATGATGTCGTGTTCAAACTGTGAATCTGAATAAGGTATTGCGATGTACATACAATTGAAAATAATGTTTTCAAAAATAAAAAGTAAACTGCACATAAGAAAAATTGAAATTAACTCTTCATTATTAATTAGTTCATGGCAATTTGTAAAAATGATAACTTACCTTTCAGCATTATGTTGCCGATCATTTCATGATCATACTCTGGTCTTCCTACAAACGAAGCGTTTAGCACATAAACTACGAATAATACTTGGTCTTGCTGGTCTCAAAGCTGTTGAGCTACATGGTGACTTAACACAATTGCAGGTAAAACTGATTAGTAGCGTTTGAAATAAGTAAGTGGAGAAAGCGATACTCTGGATCCACTTCTTTAGATTGAAGAATGCTTACAAACAACACCAAATAATCACTGTGGGGAGTATTTCTTAAACATAGCTTCAAGCTTTCAGGCTACAAAGTCAGAAGCTCACCAATCTTCCACAGTGACTTTTTGCTGTTAATTTAGCACCGTTGTATGTGTATACTCTCGAGTGCCTAATTGTCGGGGGGGGGGGGGGTGTTTTAGGAGAATTTTCTTGAAAAATATTCAAAATAAGCTGATGTGGAGTGTAAGGTGTCTAAAAGTGTGTTTTGCATAGTAAATGCACAAAATGTAATCTAAACATGGAACAAATTTATTTTTTTACAAGAAAAAGGAAATTTAAAATCAAAACATTGTCTTAAAAAAATTCCAAAATAGGAATTTGCACAGATTGATCTAAAAAATCTATGTCATGGTGTCATCTTCTCCGCTGTTTTAACAGGATTTCTTTCTTCTATATGCTTACGATATGCTTACAAGTTTTAAAGAAGCGTGCAAACAATATCTTTGATCTTAATTAGAACAGAATAAACTCTATTTTTGATTTTTCCCTATGTGCCAATCAAATGTTTCCTTTTTCTTCATTACTTTCATTTTGTTACTATTAACAAAATATTTGTTTGAAAGCTCATTTCAAGGAGTATTATCGCATGTAAAACTTTTGGAGCACTTTCAGTTTGACTACCCTTAAGTGCATAAATATTTGCAAACAGAAATACAAAATTTGTGAAATTAAATGTTTCCAAAAAAATATTTTCTTTTCCATTTCATATTATGTTGCATATAGAAATACCATAATTATTTTCCATTGTAATTTAGAGGATATCGTAAATTCTATGTTTCTGAAAGGGTTGAGTTTGGTTAATAATAAGGATTTTGAAACTATATAGTTATGTTCAGCTATATTTTAGATGAATGTTTTCTTTTGCAGCGTTTAGAAGCACTTGAGAAATATAAAAACAATGAAGTTGATATCTTAGTAGCAACAGACCTTGCAGCTAGGGGTTTGGATATTGCTGGTGTTAAAACAGTAGGTTAATATATGTGAGGCTTTCTATTTGATGTTCCTTAGGCATGTATTCTTTCTTGCGAGTATTTAACTTCGCATGTACAAATTTTTGCGAAGGATAAAAAAATACATTACATGTGTATAAATTTCTGCAAATTTAACTTTTTTCTTTGATTTCACATGTACTAATTTTTAGCCCACCAAACAAGGTTTGGATGGGCTATTGCTATCACTTTGTGGCTTCGGTGTCAGCGTCCCACTTTTCTTAATAGGCCATGTTCCCGAAGTGCTAGTATTTTAAAATTCGGTACCAGCATTTGTGGCAATATTTTAGAAGGATTCCTTATTATGCATAATAGTTAGAATGTAGCCTATACAGTGTAACATTTATCAAGTCTTTAAAAGCACAACTAATACTATAATAGATGTATTTTCTATTTTAATTTGGTGTGTACTAATGCTATGTTAAAGTGTGTATGCAATTCATATCCACTGTGGAGGAATGCTATTGAGCATTGCTTCAGGATATTATATGAAATTTTACTACTCTCCTCTACAGTGATATGATGTAATGTTTTTTATAAAAATAATTTTTTCAAGAAATTGAAGTCTCCATTTTGCCTTCTTCAATTTTGAAATATATACTTAATGTGAATATTAGAAAGCACTTAGGGACTATAAAAGTTTTATTAAAAATGTAATTTTAAGTTAATGAATATTCCCATTGTGAATTAGAGGTAAAATAGCATTTTATTATTTTATAATAAAATTAAATTAATTTAAGGAAATATGTTTTTCTGTTTCATTGTTATATTTATTATCTTTATTTTTTATTTTAACAACAGATGATCAGAACCACCTTTTATTAGATGTTATAGTTAAATATCACAAATTCACTGCTAATAGAAACCATGTTTTTATTAAACTGTAATTGTACTTATATTTCATGGTCCCACCGCACAACATAAATTATATTATAAGTTAAAGTATACTTTATTATACATGGTATATAATGCTATGGCCTGTAAAGATATGTGATGTATAATGTGTGTATGCAATTCATATCCACTGTGGTGAGCATTGCTTCAGACTATGATATGAAATTTCACTACTCTCCTCCACAATGATTTGGTATAATTTTACCTTGTTAAAGGTGTTCCAATTGTTTATTTGATCTGAAACTATTAACTAAATTAGGACATGAAATCATTGTGTCATGTAAAGTTTGTGTGTTTATCTTTGATATGACATTTCACTACTCTCCTCCACAGTGACATAATTTTACTTTGATAAAGGTGTTCCAATGTTTATTAGACCCTCATAAAAGACATGTTTCAAACACTGTATAATGTATGCAAATCGTATTTATTTGCTTAGGTTTAACTTTCACTTGGTTTGGTGGGCTACTTTCAATACCGTACTATTGATTGTGAAGTTGGAAACATTCATGCTATAGTCACAGAAGGAAAACGAAACATGGAAACCAAATCAATAAATTTAAGACGTTTCCATCTTCTTCCCTTTCCGAATCAGAATATTCCTGCCACAAAAGAATGCTTGAAAATATTGTTTTTTGATTTTGTAATGATTTTACGTAGAAATTTGCAAACATAGATACATATGAAAATTAATTCGCCTAAGGTATTTAGTACCCCTAAATAGAAAGATGTTTTAATAACTGTGCTAAAAATAAATCAAGAAGTCAAATAACTGCGATCATAATTTCGAGACAATCTTCAGTAAAGATACCAATCAATGATTTGTCACTCTCCATTCACAGGTTATATCATACAATATGCCATCTACACTTAAAAGTTATATTCATCGTGTTGGTCGAACTGCTCGAGCTGGAAAAGTAGGAAGGTGATTAACTTTAGTTTTCTGTATGATTCTCTTCCATTGATTCGATTTGAAATATAATTCTGTTAGAAAGATTCAGTTTGCAATATTCTCTTTCCAGGATTAAATTTCTTAAAATATTTTCTTATGAAGACGAAATCGTCATACTTTAGTATTTGAAATAATAGTGTTGGTGATGGATTGTACTAACAGTCCAACTCTGGGATTTATTGAAATTATTTGCTTTTTAGGTCAATCACACTAGTTGGTGAAAAAGAGCGAAAAATGTTGAAAGAGGTTGTAAAAAATGCTAATATCCCAGTTAAAAATCGAATACTTTCATCAGGTATTATCATCATAAACCTCCAGACCTAAGCTCGGGACATATATTGTTTACTTTTTGGAAAACATTGGAACCACGTGATAGGATAGGGGACTTATAATTTGAATGTGTGCAGTACTTTGCATCCAAAACCGTAAAAAGAATTTTTATTAAGAGGAATAACCTGTATACAGCTTTCGCGTTAACTTTAAACCGCTGGTCAAACGAATACAACATTGAATACAACATGCATGCAAAATGTTGTATTCCTTTGAAATGATATATGCAACATTTAATGCAACATTGATATTATGAACTGATCAAAAACGAATAAAAATATTCGAAATAAATATATTTCGAACGCAAAATACTTGAATTTAAAAATGTTGCATGAAATGTTGTACTGACTGGCCAAAAGAGTAAAATAGCCTCGCAACATCTATGTCAAACGAATGCAACAAGAATACAACATTCGATCAAACATAGTTGCATGAAATGTTACATTTGTTGGTCCAGCGTTTAAGTGATAGACTCTCCATTTTACCTAACACTTGGCGATAATTCTGCATATGAAGATTGGTTTGTGGTTAACCCTATGTATCATTTATGAGCTATATTATTGAATTTTAGACGTCATCTTACGTTATAAAGAAAAGTTAGAGGGAATGGAGAAGGATGTAAAAGATCTCTTAAAACAAGAAGAAGAAGAAAAAGAGGTTTGTAACAATAACAAGTCTTAATTTAATTTAAAAAGAAATGTTTTCTTTAAAACATTAAAAGCATATTCTCTAGTTTTATTTTGTGTATACATAAAGCTGTGATGTATAATTTGTAAATGCAAGTCATGTTTGTGTGCTAGACTTAACTCTATTAACACTATTTTATTCAAAAATCGGTCCCAATCTCTCTTGACCACGCCCTTTTTGAAGGTCATTCATAGTGTGCACCCTCCAGGATTTAGGGATGGGGGGGTTGGAGATTTTTAAATATTTTTGATTCTTACGTTCGAAAACAAATGCAAAAAAAAGTCTTTAAATGATGACGTCAGCAAAAATATATTTGGACCAAAATGTTCATTACAGTTGATACTAATATCATGCCAAGTGTCATGATGTAATACAAAAGCAATCCGGAGATCTCCTGGTGGGGTAGGTGGCCTTAAAAGCCTAGTGGTTTAATGAGCTACTTTCAATACCATGCCTTAAAAGTAGATTAATGTTAATATTTGGCTGCTATTTTTAAGTCCAGCAGCACTACTATGCTCAAACTAGACTTATACAATACTGCGACCTATCGCTGTATGTACTTAGTTGAAATTACAGACTTGATTGAAGAAGAACCACCAGAAAAAGGTTTTCTAACTTGAAACGTAGCCGTCGAAGAAACTGGAAACTCTCCAGATAGATTTAACGCTTTTAAATTAGGATGGTAGGTTCTAATAAAATAAAATAGATAACCATTTTCGTTTGAACCTACGTTTTATCCTGTAATCTCTAACTTATCCTTGACACAGGATACACACAATTTGTAGTAGCTATGTTTACTTTCATGTTATTCTCATGTTTGGTTTATAAACTTCCTTCAAGATTATTTAATTTTGTTTTAGTTCCGATTAGCAGAGATGAGTGCTAATAAAGCACGAAATTTAATTGTACACCATGATGAAATTATTAGCCGGCCTGCAAAAACATTTATAAGTCTGGCTAATAACAAAAATACAAGTAAGTGTTACCAAGTTACCTCATGCTGCAACACATCAGAACTCTTCGTTTCCCAACGTTTGCTGTATGGATTCTTGCAACTTCGTAAATTAATCCGTCACATGAAATTGTCAAATATTATTATTCCCTTAGACTTACCAAAACAGTTGTTTTTCACTTTTGACAAATAAAGTATAAGTCGTTTGTTTATAGTGTGCAGCTTCACATGCTTACTGTTGGATTTTATTTGAACTTACAGGTGTTTAGAACAAATTTCTTAATAGATGACTATGCTACCTGGCAAGGAAACTTAATTAACTAACCATGTGAAGAAGAATCTTATTTAATGTGCACCCATTTGATTGGTTGTTTCGCACAGAAACTTTTTTATATTATAATGCTAATTGACCAGGTTGTTGTAATTAATCAGTCCATTAATTAATTTTATTATTTCTTCTCAGAAACTGCAAAGAAAAAGAGTTCTGTAAGTTTATGTTATATTAACTTAATATTAATTATATTAAATTTAGGGAAAATAAAATTACGAAACAGTATATCACGGTGCTAGTGTTATCACACTATGTTCTCGATGGTATTATTTATCACAATATATCGTGTACGTTAGTAGTGACCACAATATAATCTGGATGTATTGATGATCACAATAATCATATTCTGAATGTTAGTGGTGAACTCATCCTGGATCTTAGCAGTGATCACAATATATCTTGAATGGTAGTGGTAATGACGATATATTTCGGACGGTAATAGTGACAGCAATATATCCTGGATAGTAGCTAGTAGCGATCACAATATATTTTAGATGGTAGTAGTGGATGCAATATATCCTGGATTAGTAGTCGTGATCACGATGCATCCTGGTGATAGCAGAGATCACAATATATTTTGGATGTGTTTCTTACAGCTGAAATTAGCCATTTCGGCCAAACAATCATTAGATCGTTCCTTATAAAAATAACTTAAAAAGCGTGAGAGAAACCCTTTGACCCCTCTTCGTATCCCTTGAACACTCATTTTGACCATATGTTTTGTCCCGGGTTTTCCTTGAAGCATACCTTGGATTTGGGACCATTTTGAAATTTTTCAGAGAACTTACCGATTTTACAATCGTTTATGTTGGAGAAATCAATAAATTTCAAGGTGTTCTTATTGGTTGTGTTTTCAGCTAACAATCATCGCCTTGTTCGTATCCAGATGATTTTTGTTATCCTCTACTGTCTTTTCAGAATTTATCGGCAGAAGATCAGAAACTTCAGAATGAGCAACAGTTCCAACGAAGGATTATGAAACGCGAGAAGAAACCGAAACGCATTCGTGCTTATGACGAGAATGATAGTGATATGCGTCGCCCAAATGGTAAATATGATGTTTTCGATGTCGACTTTTTGATCTTGTAGCTTTTGGTATAGGTTTCGTTGTTTTCAAACAATAGAAATTGTAACTTGCTCTTCGATGACAATTCAGCACTATCTCTATCATACCTCGCTCTTACAGTACTATTTTGTGTACTTGCTTTCTTCCTATCAATGAATCCATTATACTTTCGTTGATATAAATCTTTCTGATCTATGTAGGTTCAAAGAAAGCTAAACTTATTCCATCGAAGAGTTCGTTTGATCGAGAACTTACAGATACAAGTAAAAGAAAGTTAAAATCTTTGCGAACTTCCCAGCAACCACCAAAGAAAAAGAAAACAACAACAGGTGGATTCAAATCTAAAAGCAAGTAAGTTAATGCAGCTTCCCCAGTCCCGTTTTAGTTGTTCCCCAGATTTTACCAATGTATCATGCTCCAAGTCTGTAAGAAAGTAAGTAACCGGAAGTATTCGTGATCGAAAATATGTCTTCTTTTCTATGAAATCATGATTAAATCATTGCAACCCATGCTACTTTAGGAGATTGCACCAGGGTGTACTTGCGCGCACAATTCGGACCAATGTGTATGAAGAGTTGTTAGCGAGTGTAGCATCTAATGAGAACCATTTTTTTTATTTTAAGGCACCGCAGAAAAAGATAGAAGATGGAGAGAACGATGTTAACTAAATGCGGAGAAGACAATTAGCAAAGAAACCAATAAGAATGTAAATTATTTGATGGAGTACTGTTCATGACGTCACACACTCTTTTTATGTTAGAAGTTGATGAGAAACTCTGTCAAATGGTTATGCGAGATGTGTTAAATTAACGCACATACTGAATTGGAACGACTTTTAGCCAATTTTTGATTGTACGTTCGTTTACTGAACCCCATTTGTCCAGGAGGTGAGTACATTGTACCACAACCTCCAAGATTTTTGTATAACTTTTTCCCCGATAATCCTATTAAGCCCAAAACTTGTTTTCCAAACAACAACTCCAAACGGACCCAGGACCACTTTTGGCCCTATTATTTTGGTTTACGAGACATAACCGTTTTATACTGTGTAATAGTTGAAAAACAATTCATAATTAAATATAACAAAATAATTGCTCTAACTGAATTTCGTTTTTGGCTTTCCCTGTCAAGTTTCCACGGGTACTGCAGTAGGATATTCACATTTCGTATGAAATGACGCATGCAAATCATTATTACATTTTCAGATATAATAGAGCCTGGACAGTATCCTGACCAGGTTTCAATTAAAAAGAAGCAGTAATTCGAAAAGTTATCGGGGTGTGATATATTGTTATTAGATCTCCTAAAAGCCCGCGACTTATGGAGTTAACACTATCCTGGTGTTATATAAAATAAGTTATGTTAATGAAATTAAGAAATCTGGAAATGAAGCTGTGTCAATGAATTGACTGCCAACCGTCATATTGCTTTGCCTTGTATTAGGCTTGAAAAAGCTCGCCTTTCCCAAAGTAGAGGGAAGAGATCGAAAAACAAATACAAAAACTGAATGTCCTTCTCCAATGGTCGGGTGGTCCACTTCCTTGGGCGTTTTCCCTGAAACATGGAGCTCTAGTGCGAAGATAAAACGCTACGCCTTTGAAATTCCCTAAAGGCTTAAAAAATAAATTTTTAATTAAATAATTTCGAGGAAATGTAATTTCGCTAATGAGAATTTTAAGCAATTTTCGCAGAAATTTAATTTCCCTGAAATATAGACAAAACGTCGTTAAATATCTAGAGATTTGGCCTGGTCGTTTTCCGCATTTGGAGGATTAAGCCTCAAAAAATGATCGGACATCGCCTGTGGAGGAGTTTTTTTAAGCAGTTTTTAGCTTTGAAGAACTACCTATTAACACTCCTCCCCACAAGTCATGTCAGACAGCTAATTTGTGGATTGTGATTTAATGTAGCTAAGAAAATGACTATGGGACATGGGACATAGTTCAGATTTCACTACAAATGTCCATTTGTCACTTTGTGAATGTCGAATCCGATTTGTCACTTGGTGTATGATAGAGATTTTTGTTATAGTGTGAATTTTTGCAACTATAAAAATCTATGTAGTTTTTTTTTAAAAAAATAAATAAATATTTTGATTCTAAACTTTTTATTGTGACGAAAGAAACAAATCCTTAAAGTTTTACACCAAACTGAGACCTATAAGTACCATAATAAACAAAACAAAAATTTATTTTACCAACTTTTCCTCCACTAGAAGATCCTTTAAAAAATTAAAGCATGCCCATAAACTTTGAATAGGACCGGAATGTCCATCTTCCTTCCCGCCGCTATTTTATTTTTCTTCTTTTTGGCCGTTATCTCCTTTATCAAAGTTTAAAATCCTATTGGCTTGTTCTTGTGGAGATTGGGAGTTATTGTGGAGGTTAACCCTATTCTTACGATTTAAAACAACTCTTTCGATCATCTCCTTTGTGTTAAGCCAATACTGTCGATACGGTTTCGTGACACTTTACAAGGAGACCAATTTACGGGAATGAGAAATCGGAATAATAAAGAAACTGTAATTGCCAGCATCTCTGTAAGGAATGGACCAATTGTTCCCATATTTCTGAATATTTCCTCCAGGCGTTAAGCTATTAAACCGAACCGGAGGGGGAGGCAGATTTCTAGAAATGTTTTTTTTTGTGATTTTTTGTTCTTGTTTTTAAACGTAAGGTAAAACCTAAAAATAGTATAAAATAAAATAATAATATTGAAATTATTTTTTGGAAAAGATGTATAAAGGATAATAATGTGGGAGAGGGCGCCTAGTGTTAATTGGGTTAAAGGTGAGTAATATTTCCTCGCTCTAAAGCAAGAACCCATGTAAACGAGGCTAAAGGTTATTGACAGGGAAATAAATATTAAGATAATAAGACAATTCGTGAAAATCTTCTAGTTGCTATGGGGAATATTTGAAGCAACGGATGTAGCAAGAGCGCTCAATGTTTGAATCGACATTAGTGCCCAGGCCATTCTTCAAACTCGATCCCAAACGATGAGATTGGTAGATCAGCTCCAAAAAACTCCTCAGCATAGCCTAACCGAGGATGAAGTTCTTATTTTTTAATGTTTAAAGTAGAATGGTCCCACGCGCACTCAGAATTATTCATTAAAAGTTAATACATTAGAATTTGTACGAATTTTACTTGTTGTAGTGATGTGGAGATAAAAGGCGTGATAAGTGCCAAAATACGTCAATGTTCCTCAGATTTCTTTACAGCACAGTGCATTATGTTCAGTCTAAACCGAGTGTCAAAATTTCATTCCAGCACAGCGGCATTGGGAAGTAATGAGCACATTTTTGACTTAAATACATAGTTTCTGTTCAGTCTATATTGAGCGTCAACGTTTCTTTCCAGCACAGCGCAACGTTATCAGAATTAGGAGCGCATTTTGGACTTCAATACATAGTTTCTGTTCACATAGTTTTTGTTCAGTATCGAGTGTCAAAATTTCCTTCCAGCGCAGTGACATCAGAAAGTAATAAGCACATTTGGTACTTAAAATCATAGTTTCTGTTAATTCTAAATTGGGTATCAAAGTTTCCTTCAAGCGCAGCGCAGCGGCATCGGGATTAATGAGCAGAATTTGTATTTAAATACATAGTTTATGTTCGCATAGTTTTTGTCCAGTCTAATCGAATGTCAAAATTTTCTTCCAGCCCTGCGCAGCAGCATTGGGGAATAATGGACACATTTTGGACAGGGCAGTATGGTTAATGTTTTTACTCGGTTAGCAGAATTAGTCATCGAGGATGCATTCGACAGCGACATCTTTAATGACGTCATAATATAGTTGTGGATGCTTGAGTGGGATGCTTAAGAACGATGGTAATATAGTTTCAAAGAAGTTAAAAACAGGTGTCAAGCGTTAGGTGTTTAAACAATTATCGACTCTGATGGTTTTAAACCACATGTGCAATAAGAGTATAAGGTTGGCTTTTTAAAGGAATCAAAAAGATTATTTACTTATAAGTAGTGTTATTACATAGAGTATCCGATAAGAACTCATGTCGTCACTTTCTAAATAAATAAAATCGGCAAACTATCTAATAAATATCTTTATTAAACGAAACTTGAATTGAAATTTGAAATCAGTCCAATTATACTTAGGTATGTGCCAAGTTTTGTTAAAAATAACTTTTTTTATTCCTAGTTCAAAGGTTCAAATATGCTCAAAATGTTGATATTATGTAAAATTTTGAAAGATGAAAATCAAATTTGCCCAGGTGCCAAATTTCACCAACAACAAGATACTTTTGTCCTAAATTTGCCCAAAAAAAGTAAAAATTATGAACTGTGTATTACAAATTTGCAATTAGCATTTTTTAATTTTTGTTTTACCCAAATAAGGTATTTTAAAATAAGAATTTCACAAAAGGCTTTAGATTGAAATTAGCCCCGTTTAATAGGTCCTTAATGTATCGGTTTGAATTTACCCAAATAAGTTATTTTTAGATAAAAAAGGTGAAAAATCACTTTCCGATTTGAAATCAGCCTCACCAATTTAGGTCGGGTACCAATTTTCACCAAAAATGAAGCACATTATATTTTTGCCCCAAATGTACCCAAATAAGGCATGGTTAGGTAAGAATTTCTAATTTTTGACCGAAATAAGGTATTTTGCATCATCGAAGGTATTTTTACATAAGAATTTCGAAAAACCACTTTCAAGGCAAGAATTTTCAAAAATGATTATTAAATTCCAAAGTACGTTTTTTAAAAAGTCCTATAGTTCTAATTTATTACCAAGTGACAAATCGACATTTTGAAAGATGAATCGTCATTTTGAAATGTCACTTGGCCAACCTCGTTCCCAGGGCTTCTTCTATATCATCACTGTACTTCTCCTCAATCATATTAGACATAATATTACATATCGTCTACTAGGGAGATAACATTAAAGACCATGAATAAGATGTTAAATAATATAGATAGATATAGGAGATAACATAAAAAGACTAAGTGTATTTGTGTGTCTTGATATAACTCGTATTTTTTTTAGCTACACTGGAGTCATATGTTTCAGAGAGTTCCCGGACCTATAATATAAAGTCGGGAATAATCGGGAAATGGAAACTGAAAGAGCTGTACGGGAATTTAGAGACAGTGGGAATTTTGCATTCATTTTCTTCTTTAAGGGCTCCTAAGACAAAGAAGCTCTAAGAAAAAGGTTGTAGTAAGGGACATCGAATCACGTGCTGCAATTTAGGGGCGGTTTGTCATGGTCGAGACTATTTTGCTAAAAAGCTCGGTGAGAATACAGTTTTTTTCAGAGTGTGAACATAGCTTAAATTAAAGTCCGCCCACTCTATCATTTAATGTTTGATGAACCTGTCTCTACGAAAACAAATACATCGTAAAGCGATGTACGGGAAAATAAAAATAAAGAAGAAAAACTTTAAATATTTTAATCCCGTTTTTATAATTCTTTTAGCTTCAGTGAAGAAGAGTAAAAATTTATACTGCTGCTGTATTGAAAAATCTTTTCACCATAAGTTGTGGTAAATATCTCTTGTTGATGAATAGATTAATAATTTGTTTTTTTTGAATTGAGGATAATAGTTCATTTTACTTTTTGTTATTGTACTTAGTAAATATCGGTTATTTCATCTTCCCGTGTGTCTTTAGTTTCTCCTAGACTAACTCTGTGACTCTGAGAGCTCCATATGTTTAAGGGAAACTACAAACACTGCTTTATAGAAGTTAAGATATTCTTGTAAGCCTGATTTGTTGTATGAAAGCGTTTATGGTCGCAGCAACCAGCTATCGCATCTGGGCATGCGCTGACTAACTAACCTATAATTTCGCACAAGGCGCCTATATAGAATTTTGACAAAATCAGTTTTGACGAATATCACATCATAATATATACGCAGTGGGTATAAACTTGTTCAAAGTCAGCAGTAAAGACAATGTAGAAAAACGTCCTACTACATTGTTCTAGCGTCTTTACTGCAGACTTTGAACTAGTTTTTGTCCACTGGGCAGGGCGTTCGTAAGCATTTTTTTGGTGGACTAATACATGGATTAAGGATAGAACTCAGTCTTCCTGTATGACTTTTTAAAATTTTAAATTATCCATGTTTCCCTTGTTATTACACAGTAAAAGTATGCATCAATTGAAAGCTAAATAATGCGCTTTAATAAATTATCTTTTGGGATTTTCTTCCAGGAACGAAAAAAAGAGGTAAAATCTAAAAATCGACACTTTTCACATTTTGTAATTCCTCTCTCAAAACTACTACATATTTTTCAAAACATTGACCCCGTACTGTTCAGCATATACTAATCTAAAAAGTTGTAGCTATCCCAGTTTTTCGTTACACCAAAGAAACCCCCGTTGCCATATAACTTTTAAAAACAGTAGCTAAGTTTTCACGCTCGTTAATGTCGTTACCATGACAACAAGATATTTTTAAGAGAGGAAGCAAAATACAGTAGAACCTCTCTGTAAATAGATTTGTGATCACATTGCGTTAATAAACAAATGTTGTGAAAACGCCTGTAAATACTAAATCACTGATGCTATATTCTACACTAAAATGGTTTAACACTAAATTTTCTCCACCTCCCATTTTAATTTTTTAAAAATAAGTTATTCAGCAGATTTATTCGTAGTTTTATGGTATTTTTACAACGATCTTTTCTACAAATCCCTAGTGATTACTTCTGACTTCGCTGCTGATAAAGCGGAGCTATTACATTTAATGAAATTCTCAATTTTTAATCAAAACCAGGCTCATATATCTTTCTTTCAGTCTCAACATTCACTGCTTCCCTGCCGGCACGTGTTTATTCAATTTAAAACTGACGTTGCGTTGTTTTGCTGTTCTGACATTCTCCTTGCATCAAAAAACGTCTTTTTACAGTGAATAAACGTCGTGTGCCCATTGGGCTACATCTACATCATCTCGTCGTTGGGGAAAGCCACCGTTACACCGCCTACTGTGCCACTGTTCGTGGACCACCGTCTGAAGTAATATTTTACAGACCAGATATTTTTTGATATAATTGATATTTTGTAGACCAAAATTTGCAGACCAAATTCACAGACAAATTCGAATTCGAAAAAAGTCAGTCTTCTACTTGTTTTATTATGCAGTATATTTTTATTACGATGGAAAGTGATTTTTATCGTGCAGACATTTCCATTGTGTTGAATCATAGTAACAAGACAGGAAGTACAATTTTCAAAAAATCACTATGTTGACGTCATTGCATGGCTGCCGTTAAACCTTAAAATATCTTGGATGTCACAAGCTAAGTGACCAAGTATCATGACCATCCATAAACCTAAACGTAATCAATCCATAAACATACATCATGTCATAAAAACATTTAAATCATACAACCATAACCATACCAAACAACCGCTAATGCCATGCCATAAACCTAAGCTACAACCAAAACCCATGCATAAACATACCGTAAACCTACTAAAATCTGCATCATATCTGAACTATGCTGTAAACGTAGAAACTGCTATAAGCCTTTAACATGCCATGCCATAAGGTTGGTACCTATAACCACAACCAAACCAAACTGTAACCGTCCATACTATAAACCGATAAACTAAAGTCATAGCCGGGAAGAAGAATGAAGAGAAAAAATCATTGGTCTGTAAAATACCAATTTTAATTTTTTCAAAAATATCTGAAAAATCTGGTCTGTAAAATATTACTTCAGACTATGACTATACGACTATGTTCAGACGGTGGACGGTGGGCACGAACGGTGAAACGGTAGACGGTGAATTTCCCCAACGCCATATCATCTCGGCTGATCTAATGGATATTAGGCCTTCAGATAGTCAACAAGACTTCTGTCATATACGAAGGAAATATTCTCTGAGTAAAGTCCGGGTTAGCAAGTCGTAATTCCTTATTGTTTTTCAAAGTATGTAAATTCACATCCTTGTAAATTTTGTTGCTTTGTGAACTGAACAGTTTTTAACACATTTTCAAAAGCATTTCGTTTAATCGTGTTCGCAAAATAATAGAACAGTTCATAACGTTATTAAAGTCACATCATCACCACTGCGTTGAAAAATGAAAGTATAATTACATGTCTATTAAAATCAGTAGGCGACTTTTGAATAGATTGTTATGATGTCGTAATTATTAAAGTGTTGATAGTGCGGCTTTAAGTAAGGTAAACTCGCTATAGTTTCTTTAAGTAATAACCCTTCTATTCTTCACATTTTTGTAATAATATTCCCAGCCGGCAAAAACCTGCCAAAGTCAGCAAAATAATGTTAGAACAACGTTATTTTGCTGACTTTGAACAGGTTTTTGCCGGTGGGGTACCCACTAAAAAGTGAAAAAGGAATTATAGGTTTATATTATCAGGAACATTTTACCATAGTTTTAAATAAACTTTAGTGTAGGACATATGCAACCAAGTGAAGATAATGTATTTATATGTTCTTAGGTTGACGCGTAAATGTTGATTAGACTGAACGTTCGGTTTTAAGATTCTTTTGAAGCCTGTTATAGTGTTATATGAAGGTTATACAGTGCATGCCCGGTAATTCCGACGCTGCTAAATTCAAATGGTATTTCAACAAGAAGATTAATCACCTGATTAGCTGACCAAGTAAATGTTTTTATCATTAACGTTCTATTAAATATTTTTTAGGTATTAGAGAGAGCGTTAATTGGAACGGAGCGTTAACTTTTAGGGCATTTAAGGTCCTATTAGTACTGGGCTTTTTAAGGCTCTGTAACACTGGGGGGATTAAACTCCCTCCATAACTATTGAACCACTTGTAGTATTTGAATGAAACTTTCCACAATTATAGCCCATAAAAAAAGAAACAAAATATTTTTTTGACGACGTCAGCATTTTTCTGATGACGTCATCAACTAATTTTCCTAAAAAATATAATACAAACATACATAGCTAATTTATAAAATCATGTTTTCTAAGAATTGCCATTAAGAGAGTTCTATGAAAGCTTTTCTAATTCTGTTTTCATTTTTAGATAGGTAATGTCTCGTTGTTTTATGTATTTTTTGATTTTTTTAAAATCGGAAAAATTGGGGAAAACGGACTCGTCATTTAACCAAACTTTAGTGGAAACTTTTATTTCATGATTTCAAGTAACTTGACCATGTTAAAACAACGAATTGATGACTTGCAAAGGATTTCCAACTTTAAAATATGTGGTTTCAGGTTATGACCCAGAAACACTGATCAAAAGATGATATGCAGCTCAAATTTTCATTATATGTGTGTTATAGATTTTCACTAAATGTTGGAATCTCCCCTCTTCCCAGTACTAATAGGGTTAAACTTGCTAATTCGGATATTTTATTATTTCGAATGAACCTTCGTGTGAAACAGAAGTATTTTTGTTTTATTCGATAAACTTTTCAAACTATTTTGTCACACTCCCCCTCAAATTTTGTGCTTTTAATTGAAGATATTGAGAGTATCTTAAATGAATCAACCCATTAGAATAATCTCCTACAAATTTGTAAAAAAATTAGCGGATGTCTATGAAACTTATAAAGCCTATTGGACAGTTAAATAATTTTATAATCGTAATTTGCCATTCGTACGGATTCTTACTATACAACATTCGGAGTAGTCTAGCTTTTGACTCTCGGTAGGCAACCCAGAGAAGAGAGAATAGGAGAGAAAAAAAAGTTCCGTGCCGTAAGTTCCGTACCCGATTCCCGTTTTATCTTAAGACTTACTTTGATTAGCCTACTTAGACCGACTATTCTCTAGTCGGAGAAATGAAGAAACGTACCTAAAAATAATTAAAAAAACGAAACAAAAAAGAAAATTTAAGGAAGGCAGCGAACCAGATATCTGATTTGTTGTGAGTATGATCGTTCGTAAAATGTTCGTGTTCTTTGTGCATATCCCACCAGTAATCGACAATCAATTCTGAAGCATGCGAATAAAACCGGCTGTATTCACTAGTCATCCCGCCATAGTTAGCCTGAGTCCCAGTTTGGAACTGGGACTCAGGCTAGCCATAGTAGGAAAACACGTATTCAATTTCCGCGTCAGAAGCGAGAAAAGTATTTAAAATCCTCCTCATGTATATTTGCATCCGTTTTTTTGAAACTTCACTTCATACTTGATCCATTCGCCGTTTGTGACTCCATGAGAAATTTAAGGGCATAGTAACGTCCGATATAGGATTCCTGAAAATCGTACTTCCCTGAGAAAGTTGAAAGTATAATAGCCATGATAAAAAGGATCACCAGAAGCATTGTAAATTTTATTTGGGAAACCAAGACGACGTTATATTTCCCAAATCTAATATTTCGACTTCTATCCCGAAGTCATCATCAGAGAAATATAATAGCCATATGATGATGTCAAAATGATGTCATAGTCATTTTCTGAAAATTGTACTTCCACAGGAGGTTTACTAGACTAGCAGGATGTTGTTATAAAAAATTTTGCTTGATATAGTGATCCGCTTATAGAGAAGTGAAGTAACGACTAGAACAAACTGCTATGTTTACAAGAAACCTTTACATGTACATCGCACGTAATAGTAGACGCGAGTTTGCATGCGAATTAAAAGCGTTACTCTTTTATTTGATTCGCGCGGTTATTGTTATAGCAATGTGCGTTTTATTATTCTCCGAGCCAATAGAATTCATTTATATTATGATTGTCAGTCGCGTGTGTTTCAGTAAGTAAAAAATACAGACAGCAATTTCAAAGTTGTTAACAAAAACTTTCAATATTATTCTAGCGTCTTTACTGCTGACTTTGAACAGGTTTTTGCCCATTGGGTTTAGAAGTGAAAGATATACATTTACAAATATGCATACAAACATTTTTTGTGAGAAACAAATCGTAATATTTTGTCTCCAAACTGTCCAGGTAAAATGATTAAACTCGGTTAAAAACAAAACTCTGACTAGAAAATTACGTCAATCAGTCCGCAGTTGATTCATTTCTTTATGAAGAAAATAGTCTGCTACAACATCGTTGACTCAGTACTCTTCTGTGTAGCTACGAGTTAAATTAATGATCCCTATGTTCATATTGTAATCCTCCCACATATTTATTCCTACAGAGAGACGTTCTGGACCGTCCGTTCTCGTGTTCAATGGATCAAAAGACTAAGGCACGTTATTTTTTCTGTACTTATGTTCTCTTGGCAGCATAAACTATCAAGTGAAGAAGTAAAGCTTCTACTGGGAGAACGATTTTTCAAAGATCAATATGACGTCACTATGACGTCATCACATGGCTGCCATTATGACTTTAAATATATCAGGGATGCATAAGCTGTAAAGTGATCAAGTATGTAGGAAAGTTTTCTACTGGAATTTCTAATTACGATTTTGAGAAATTTGTTATGAAATTACTATGGCGCCATGACAGGGTTACCATTATGTATTTAAATATCCCAGGGTGTCACAACCTGTCAAGTGTCCAATTATGACGATCAACCAACAACGTGCAGTACAATATTGAGAAAATCACTAGGACGTCATTATGGCTGCAATTACGCCTTCAAATTTCTCAATCACAAGCTGTGAACGAAGAGACTAATCAGTGATTCGTGGTGATTTTCTAATCTCTTCGTATTTTCCAAGTCTTTTGAAGATTATGTTAAATATTGCTTTTATCGCAATCCTAAAATCCAGATCTATTGAGTTCTCTTTCCCCAAGAATCAGCAATCTGAAGAACATATGTTCATCCTGACTCCTAACGTTGACTATTTATACCCATAAATTGTTGTAGTAATGTTTTTATCGTGTTTTTATGAATTTAGCTAGAGATAAATATAACATGTATTATTACAGAGCAAAAAATATTCTGAAAGATCTCTCCTCCCCAGTGACTGGTAGTTATTTTAAGCCCTGAATTTAGTGAAAATGTCTGTCTTAGTTTTTTGTTCAATTCTTGTATTCTATAGTGAAATTATTATGTCGTTCTTCATCTTTCAGTATAACACTACTCCCTTTAAAAAGTTTATCCACTCCAAACAGCCTACAATCTTAGCCATTAAGATAGAGACTTTTTACAAATTTTGACAAGCAATACACGCCACAAGCAAAACAAAAACGCGAATTACAACAAGTCCCTAGAGATTTATCGAGTAGACTTAAGACTTAAGTTTTTCTATACTCGACGAATTATTTTCACAGCAGCTTTTGGAATAAATAAAACTTTTGTGCCATTCGTTTTGCTAATTAAAATTTTACACTTTTTCTACAAGTTGAAATTTCGACTTTTTGCAAAAGAATTGACTTTGTCTACAGTATTTTTGACCTAAGATTGTAGTACCAAGGCTCATGGAAAGAATTCCAATTTTGACAGAGTTTGTCTTGCTATTCAAATTTTGAGGCTTTTTGTCGCAGTTACAATTCCGAATTTTCACACGAATTTTACTTTGTCTCAAATATATGTGAACAGTATTGTAGTTACTTTATGCACGCCTTGCGGAAAATTAGGTTGATAGGTTAATAAACTGATAATGAACTGAAAAAATTATTTGAAAAGAATGATTAACTCCACGTAGTTAAGGGGAGGTTAATAATTGTTAAAGAGAGTAGCTCGAAATATACGCCTTTTTTATAAGCAACATTTTTGTAAGTAACGCTAGGCTGAAATCTGCTAAAATTTAAGCAAACCTTAAGCAAGACCCTCAGGCTGGAGTAGGGGCAAAAAAATCGAAAAATCGTTTGCTCGATTTGAACGTGTACAGTAAAGATTATAACAAGTAAATGCAAAGAAGTCGATACAAAGTTCATGTTTTAATTACATAAAATGAAGTCTTCAACAGCAATATCAATTTCAGTATCGACATAAAAGGAAGTTTTCAGCAGCAATATCAATTTCATTTTCGATTCCCACCTCGCTGCAGAGAAAGTCAATCACATCTACGTCTACGTCACCATCCGTTTTAATTGAAATATATTGAGTTTAAGTAATATGTAAGCTTTACTTGAGGCTGAAATCAGGCAAATTCTAAGCAACGCCGAGGCTGAGCTGAACAATAGCGTTGCTTATAAAAACAAAAGCGTGTGTTGCTATAAGTAACACAATAAACACGAATCATTAAGTTTTTACACACCTGTGATTAAAAATAAGAAACTTTGAAAAAATATATTTGTTTTTGTCAATTATGACGTCATATCACTTGGGGACAATATTTCAGCCAAGAATGTAGTAAAATGGCCAGGGCTCATATCTGGAACTTTCTTAATCATGAATATAACCTCAGAATGATAGTACTGCAAGTACTGTATGAAACAAAGCTCGCCCTGGTCATTATCCAGTATTGCAGGATCAGCATTTTTGTATTAAATTTGATGACATCATATGTAAAAATGCTGATTCTGCAGATTTGAGAACATGATTTATATGAATATGATGGTCTAGAAAATGGTTGACAGCAAGAGCCTGGACGTTTTAACGAGCAACCGAAAAATTTGTAAACAAACTTATTTTTTATTAGATACAGTCTCCTAGTCAAAAATATCGGCCATATGTAATTTCCCTCCGGTTCTTCCCCGACATATATTGTTTATATATTATTCTTCACGAATGATAAAACAAATGTCAAATAAACGAGCTCATTGAATCCAATTTCATCACAGTTTTTAGCGAATAACACATAACCAAGGTAAGTTTTTAAATACTGTCTAATCGAGGGTAGATATTGGATTAGCCATGTCTATGGATTAGCTGAATTGCATTTTTATGTAAGCACATGTAGGTGCATATATATTTATTATAGGAAAAAAATAGTTAAGAATAATCGAGAAAAAAATTGGTAAATAATGTAAGTTGGAACAAAACAAAGAAATAGCAATGAGAATAATCTCTTCGAAGCAAGTTGTCCTGTTAGCTTTACTGTCATGTAATATGTCATACTGTTTCATCACAGAACAAGGTAATCTTAGTTCATATATATTTTCGTCTGTGGAGAAGAGTTGTTACTGATTAGTGCGCTTTCATTGTTTTTGGCTGGTGGTTTGAATTTTGTCAGTTTCAGTTGATTAAACCCTGCCAAAAAAGTTGGTTTTGGAGCAAAACTTTGAGATGGTCCCTTAGCAAACTCACCCCCTTTGCTTGCTTACAATATTCATCAGAATCAGGTCCTATATGACAACCTGTTTCACGTGGTGGTGGTGTGGGGAAGCTGATGCATTTTTAGTGCACCTAACTCCTGAAAATAATTATAATTCTTTACTGTTAGATGATACATTTTTCAAAAGATCACAGATTTAAGCCTTTTTTGTAATTCTTTAGTTAAGTGAGAAGGCCTGCGATTTGATTGTAATCGTAGATATTGGCGATATTGAAGTCATTTTGTAAAAGTTCAAACTTTCTTTACATTATGAAGCCATTGCATTGGTTGAAAGCGACGTCTTCTGATAGGTGACGTCATTTTTAACCAATGTTATGGCTTCATTTAGAATTCGTGCGAACGGATTGGCCTAGTGGAGAGATAGTGGAGATTCGCCTTATATCTTCTTATTTTCTATAAAAGTTTAGCTTTCCAATTGGACACACGACATTGTAGCAACGTCAAAACGACGTTGCGACGTTATTTCGTTGTGTGCCGGCAGGGTTATTGTTCTTATTATTATTTCAGCCTAAACGTTGTTATGATCGAGATTCTTATAATACGCGTACTTCAGCGCACGTCTGTAATTTATTTTTATTGAGACTATTTGTAGGTATTTTTCATTTAGGATCCCCAAAATCGACCACATTATTAAACATAGATAATGGTTTAGTGAGTAAAACGGATGAGGTAACATGTGGTAAGAAGATCATTTCAATTCATAGCTCAAAGTTTTTAACATCTCTCTCAACAATAGCTACAGAAACTGATTGTCATACAGATGATATAAGTTTTGCGTTACAAAGAAAATTAAACTTCCAACACTCGATTAACCAAACGTTTCAATTGGATTGCTTTCAAAATACATCTGGTACACTGAAGATAGAATATAATTGTGTAAATATTACAGGTAAGGTGTCTTGGCCGTGTCTTATTCCATCTACAGAAAAGAAAAGAAAAGAAAAAATTAAATTAATTGATTACATTTTCGATTTTTCTGCGATCTCATGCGTAAAAGCCTTTGCATGGACCCCTAAATGAGTTTCACCATAAACGATCTTGTATTTGATTAGTTTGTTCGTACCGAAGAAACCAATCCAATGTAAACTCGTTTAGGGTGAAACTCGTTTAGGGGTGCATGTAAAGACTGCCTAAATCATGTTTAACCCTTACGAGACATGGTTGGTACGAAACTACACTACTAATTTTTTATCGATTATTTTGGTCTTGAAGGCAGGGCAGTTGAAATTGTGTGGCTTCACAGATACCACGCCATTATTAAATTCCTGCGCTAGAGGATAGGGAAAGCGTTTAAAATTCACTTCTGTGGTATATCTGTGTCCGCGTTTTTTAAGGGGAAAACCCCCTTTAATTTTTTTGCAGACTTGGTGGAGGTTTTCTGAAAACGTTACTTCCTGTTGTAGGTCTAAGTTCATACTTGGCCACTTGACCGCTTGTGACACTATGAGAAAAAATACAAGCATAATGGTAGCAATATGACGACGTCATATTCACGCTATATTGGATTTCGGAAAAACATACTTCCCGTTGCTGGTTAATCTTCATACACTTGACAGCTTGTGACACCCTGAGAAATATGATGACATAATGACAGCCACGTGATCACTTGACCGCTTGTGACAACATGATACATTTAAAGACATAATGGCAGCTACGTGATGACGTCATAGTGACGCCATATGGGTTTTCTGAAAATCGTACTTCCCGTCGTTTGCCTACATATATATTTGGTCACTTGACAGTTTATGATGATGTTATAGAAATTTTCTGAAAATCGTACTTTTCTACTAGTAGGTTTATGTTCATAATTAGTCACGTAGCAGGTGACAGCCATGCGATGTCGTCATAGCGACGTCGTACTGGTTTGCTGAAAATCGTACTTCCCATGAATTGTTTTTCTTTATACTAAGTCGCTTGATCACTCTGAGAATTAGAAAGGCGTTATAGCAGCCATATGACCATATGATGACGTCCTGTACTTTTTGTCGTTTATCTTCATACTTGGTTGCTTGATAGCTTGTGACACCCAGAGATATTTAGAGGCATATGTGCTGAAATTGTAAAGTCTGAAGTAATGAACATTATTATTTTCAAATAATGAATAAATGGTCCCAGTGGTTCTAGCGTCATTACTGCGGACTTTGAACAAGTTTTTGCCCACTAGGATATACGATAAAGATTAACATAAATTTACGGCTAAAATTTACTAAAATCTACGGCCGTTATATACGGTTTCTTCATACTGTGTCCTCTACATCAGATTATATGTCGACAACATGGAGTATCTAATTGCTGTCGAAGTTTTTTATTTTCACATAATTTAGGCATTTTCAAAGTGGTGCTTATTTAGAGCAGGCGCTTATTCAAGCGAGGTACTCTTTACAAAGTTTCTTAGGAAGTAAGTTTTTCAAGGGAGACTCTTACCATCACCATTCTCCCGGCGGTGTTATTTTCTAATTCATAAATTCAAACGAATATAACTGTAATTATTTGAAGAGTGTATCTTCATATGGTAAATATATTATATTTATTGCACTCATGATGGACGTTAGTCCGAAAACGAAAAGCTGATGCAAAATAGGAAGAAAAGAATATGTGTTTTATAATATTTTACCATGTATTTATTTATCATATTCTTTTCTTAGTCGTAGAGTCAACACCAGAAAACAACAACTAAAAATTTGTAAAGGACGATAAATGTAAAGCAGTTCGTGTTTTGTTGATTCTATCTCCCGTAACCAGTGTTTCTTACCCTTTGTCTGCTGAGGAAATAGACACCTTAATACTTTTTACAAATCATAATCCAAAATAGACGCTTGCTCTAGAGTTCAAAATTCTAATAATTAATTTGAGCACTTGCAGTATCTAAGGACTAGAGGCTTCTAGTTCTGTTTGAAAACTTTAAAACATTTGGTAGGTATTTGGCTACTTACTACTTACAGTAACGGAGCGTGTAAATTTATGAATGATAACATTGACAACAACATAATTACGTTAGCAACATGTGTCGAAAACATTTCTTTTTTAGAATGTAAAGGAGAATGTTTTGTTTAGTTTACAACAAATGCATCTTTTGTGCTGATTTCTTTGCTAATTCTGCACCTACTGCAAGGGAAGAGACCTTCCAAACAAAAAAATTCGGAGTTAAATAGATAGCTTGCTTGTTTTTATTTTGCACCGATGGGTACAGGCGCGTTTTTGCTACCATAGTAAATCGTTTTAAAAACACAACATATGCATCTTTTGTGCTGATTTTTTTGCTAATTCTGCACCTACTGCAAGGGAGGAGACCTTCCAAACAAAAAAATTCG
>JAULBZ010000341.1:0-33342 GCA_032360805.1 Neoturris breviconis
AAAGTTGCTTAAAAAATTTAATGTTTTGCCTAGGGTTGCTTATAAACCGGTTGCTTATAAAAAAAAATACGTGTATTACCATATATGGCAATACACATTCCATATACGAGAATATACGAGATCATATTCGATAGACTTTCACGCAGAGTGTGTATTTTAACGAGAGGACGGAGGCTTTGATCATAAGTAAGGTTTTACCCAAGAAATATTCTATAAAATTATTATCGATCCAAATATTTTCGTGAAAGCCTACGGTCCCGTATTTCTTCTTATTCGGACTGTGCGGCAATACAAAGTCGGAATACGGAGAAATACCGGACCGTATTCGGTAGGCTTTCATGCTGTAAAGAAATCCCGTTGGTTCGAAATTGTAGCTATCTTTCTAACCTTCTGTTCAAACGAAGTGCATAGCTTCAACTTTGTTTGTTTTTCCTACTGGCACGCGACATCGGATCAGCGTCGATTGGACGTTGATTCAACGTCGTGTGCCCAATAGGTTATCTCTAATAGGACTAGGAGTGGATTCCGTCCACCTTCATCGTAATAAGGTTTTGTTTCAATAACTTTTTTGGTACTAACCCAGGTAACTTTGAACTTGGTAACTTTTCAAATACTTTAATTTCGTACTTGTTTAGACCAAATGACTAAGTTATATCCTATCGATAATGGCTATATTCTGAAACCGCATATAGATTAAAATTTTCCGTTATTAGCTATAGTTCATTTCTTCTTCAAACCCAATTGTGTATCACTTAAATTACATTTGAAGTTAGAGCACGAAACATTGCCCAATTACCACTTATGACCAAAAATCCCTTTTGACGAATTTTGTCATGTGATCATTTCATAATCTTCTTTATAATTGATTTGTGCCACAACTATTGGTTGATTTCCACTGGAAACTTAGTTGCGAAAGTCAAAAGAAGACATCCCATAGGTAAAAATTGATGTCACATGATTGTGATGCCAATTTCAACCAATAGAACTTCTTTTTTGGGCTTTTGCACCGGATCTTTCGCCTAGTGGAAATCAATTTCCCAGTGGGCCACTTGTTCAATGTCTTCAGTAAAGAGGAACGACGTTGTTCTAGCGCCTTTACTTTGGACTTTGAACAACTTTTTGCACGTTAAACTGAAATCTTTTTGTCGTAGATTAGATGGTTGATGTCCGCTGAGATAATTCTTATATAGTTTAATTATATAGTTATATATATAGTTATATAGTTATAGTTATAGTCTAATTTATTGAGCATAATATCCGTTCTTCATTGTTTGTAATATTTAATTCCTTTCGTGAGATTTAGTTAGCGTAAATTTTAATGTCATAATGTGAAAGACGTTACTCATGAACAGCTTGTAATATGGCCTCGTATATTCCCATATATAGACTGTTTATTACCATATATTGACCGTGTATTACCATATATGGACTGTGTATTACCATATATAGCAATATACAGTCTGTATATCGGGACATACGGGGTGTCATTCGGTAGTATTTGAAGCCGTGGAGGATGTCATATTGAATATGATATGATAAAACCAGTCACGTGTTGTTATTATTTCACAGTAGGCAAAAAATTGATCAAAGTCAGCAGTAAGGACGCTTCTGCAAGTACTATTTCGGGGATACAAATTATAACTAGAATAACCGAAAACGTAATTATGGGTAAATTTCGACTTGTGAGTTAGGTGGTTGCTAGTTGCGAGTTACTATTTTGGTGGACCGAAATTTTCCGTACAAATAGCCAATAACCATTAAGCACGCATAAATCGTGTCTTTAGGTCAGGATTTCCAATATATCATTATTTCACAACTAAACGTAGATATTCCCGATTTGAAAAAATCAAACGATCCACGCATGCGCGAACTCTAAATACGTCTATATCATGTCTTTAAATCAGAATTTCGAGTCTGTCTTAATGTTTCATAAAGAAATGTCGACACTCTCGTCGGGAAAAAAGTTAAGTAATTTCCTTGCGCATGCGTGGTCACTAAATACGTCTAAATTATGTTTTTAGCGAGTTGACTGTTTAATGCAATTTTTTCCCGGATTTCAAATCACAACTAGCAACTATCCAACGCACAACTCGAACATTACCCAATCTCGAAAGTAAAAGGTTTAATTCCTAGCTTTTCTAATATGATTACCCTTCGGGTTAGTTTATTTCTAATCAAGTTGGTTGCCTGAAATAATACTTTCAGAATAAAGACTTAGAAAGTAATATTTACCTATTACTTGAAATTACTAGACATGCTCGTCTTCATTACCATTAGATTGTTCTCAGACCTTATGGAATTGTCAATACTATATTAGACCAGGAGTAAAAGCAGAAAAATGTAAGAAAATTTTGCTGTACTATCACCCATATGTTACACTTAGATTATGGAACGACATTTGTTTATGTTTTATAGCTACTCACAGTGTGTTTTTTTAAATTTCTTCTCAAAATAACTTTCTATTGTCTACGACAGGAACATAAAGTCTGTCTCCATATGAATAAAAATTCAAATGAAAATGTATTATTTATTTATTTATTTATAATAGAAAAATAGAATGGAAATAGAAACAGAATAGAAAGATTATTTAGTAGTTCTAATAATCAAGTGCAGAAAGAAACCTTCCAGTCTAATATTTCTGGGCATATTTTCAACTACTTAATTAGCTCAGTGGTGTCTGTATGTTTTCATTAATAACAGTAATTAGTGTACATTTCAATTTTTAAACACTGTTTCAATTTAGATGAATATACTCTGTCAAAACTGTTTGTATGCAAACATTGCAAAGATCGCTGATTGGTTAATGCCATATTTGAACAGAAAAAGCTTTGAAATGCCCGTTTCGTTGATGAGCCAGGGCTGTCTCATTAATTATTCATATCCTATTGATGATCTAAATATACTGGGCAGGTTTTTTTTAAACTTAATTCAATAAAATAACGCTTAAAACTATTGGTCAAAAAAAGAAATGGATATCTGAGAATAATATCAAGGCAGTGTTTTCATATAAATGCATTTACAATCTACACATTGAATGCTTTTCTTTATATCACACAGGATATGAGGTTACTATCCACGTCTCTGGTTGTAGCGTTGGTACTACTTGTCGATAAATCGGTGAGTATGTCTTCTTTGATTGCTTATATTAAATTTGTTGTTCGAGCTCACTGATGCAAATGATTCTCTTAATTAACTACGGTATTATATTCCAATTAAAACATTTCATACTTATTAATTAGTTGTACAAATCGCTCCAACAGCAATCCTTATTTCTAACTTATTATCGCTCCTTATTCTACAGAAAAGGAAAAGCAGATAAGGCATGATTAGTTTTTGTTTATATTTCGAACAATTTCAAAAATTAGTTTAACGTGTATCTGGGTTTTCGTTTCTTTCGGTTGTTTATTAATTTGCTCGTTGATCACAGCTTAAACTGCAGTTGAAATGGAATTCTTGTGCATTGCTCGAAGTTAAAATGTGATTAACTTACACGGACTTATGCTCAATTTATTCATGCGTGATCATGCGCAATGCTACAGAAACAGAGTTATTTTTTAAAGCATTTTTTCATTAAAAAATAAAAGACGATTAAAAAAAAATAAAAAAAGTCGATATAATTCATTGGAAATTTGATAACATATGGTTTTAATTAAAATGACTTGATTGCTGGAAAGCATTTTTTCTAACCGTTAATTAGTATACTATTAAAGAGTCTCTACCTGGAAATTTAACCTTTTATTTCTGCATGGATTGTATTAAATGCATCAAAAAAAGTCGTCGATAGGATATGGAAAAAAATTACCAAATGTTCTTATGGATATTTATGCTATTAATACTTTGGAGTAGAGACACGGTATATGCACTATGTTATTCGTATTTTAACGACAACCATAACCACCGGATATTCAATATTTTATGGCAGAAATTCTTCTGTAATATTGGTGTTTAACGGGGGTACATATGGAAGAACTGGATTTGATAATTTTGCATGTAAACAAAGGGAGGGCTGTAAAACACTACCAAAATACGGGTGACCGGCATATTTACAAGTGCCCGTCGCAAAAGACTTAGATGCGTTGAGCATAAAGGTTGATTTCCATGAGATGAAATCTTCGCAGAATAGAATATCTTCTAATGACTTTCGCCGCAAATTTTTTGCCTCATGAAAGTCAACATTAAGACAGTGGCGTAAACGTATTTTTATCTTTTCCAGCATATGCTGTCATCAAGAACCTTTAAAATATGATGTATCTTGTTGAAGGCTTTAATATATCCGTGTAGCAATCAATACTACTGCTTCGTTAACAATTACAAGAACAATGACTTATTGTTAATTTCTTTTTGTTTACCTTATTAATTTCTTCTGTTTAGCTATCACTACCTGTATCGCCTGTACCACCACTTCTAAACAAACTCTTAAAAGATCAAAATGTCACACTTGGATTTATATTGAAAGGTCTACAAGGTCCACCGGGTAGAGATGGTATGCCCGGTGAATCTGGATTACCCGGACCAGCTGGTCCACCTGGATGGAAAGGAGATCCCGGTATGCCTGGTACCCCTGGTTCACCTGGTTTAACAGGTCCCGCTGGTTTACCTGGTTATCAGGGTAGCGATGGTATGCCCGGTCCACCAGGTTTACCTGGTGCACCTGGATGGCCTGGTGGTAGTGGTATGCCTGGTCTTCCAGGTCCTCCTGGTCCACCTGGTACCCCCGGCTCTGGCGGACCAACACCAATCAGATATGTAAGTATTGATTATTCTATTTGTTCTGATTAACCTTATTCATCTGGTAATGTCACAGATCTTATCGAGTGTATTAATAATTTTCTTTATCCATTGCTCTCAAGCATGGGTGTAGTAAACTCCGTAAAAGAAAAAATAGCTCAAGCTATCCACTCATTAATGCCAAAACGTTTTCAGACTTTTCTTTTGTTAAATATTAAAACAAAAATCAGTACTGATCGTGCTTGACAACTCTATAGAATTCTACTAAGCCAAGTTGACTATCGCACGAAATAAGAACAATTAACAATATAGAGGAGTGATTTCTGATTTTAGCTTTAGGTTCTGAAGTCTGAAGCATGCTCACTCCATCACAGTGTTTGTTTGCTCTTATTTCGAGCGCTGTTGACTAAACAAGCGTCTTACAAAGGAATAAGGTTAACATTATGCATTTTTCTTTCAGAATGGAACAGTAAAATGTGAAGAGGATACTGCATGGTTAAGATGTAACGAATACAAACATATAGAAATTGTATCAGCATTCTGGGGAAGACGTAATTTTGGTCTATGTACAGAACACACTGGAAATCTCATGTCAAATAAATATTGTCCAACTACACCATTGTTTTTAACAAAAGTAAAAGATGCATGTGAAGGCACTACTATGTGTGAAGTCCGATGTACGAAATTCTTCTTTCATGATCAAAGCTGTTTGGACGTATACAAATATCTCGAGGTTTATTACAAATGTATTGAGGTTATCAATGGTCATGAAGTCGTTAATGAGGACAATTTACTGAACGCTAACTTCATTGGTTAATTAATTAAATTAAAACAAATGCTAATGATGACAAAATTTCATGATTTTGTTTGAATAGTATATATTTTTGGAAGTAATCGAACTTTTTATATTCAATGCAGGAACTCAACCATAAACTGAACTGGACCAACACCACCGTAGCTACATGTACCACAATTAACAAATAAAGATCACCGAAGTTCAGAAAAAATATAAAAAGATATCTTTTAGAAAGATATTTTTTAATTTTTTCACAAACATTATTTCCATTATTAGAAAAAGTATAACTTTTTTGAGTTTATCTGTACAAGATAAAAACATCAAAATAATTTTATAAGTTAATCATTATACGTTACATTCACACTACAGTTCAAGTAAATATCTGTATATATTACAAATAAAGAACATCTGTGTTTTAACTCCATAGACTGCAATGTGCATCAAAAACAAAGGGGTCCAAATAATCTTCCTAATGGGTTGAGTAGAACTAGCTATTTCTATTAAAAAAGAAATAATTTTCTGTAATAATGGAGGATCGCTGCATATAGGGCTTGAACTAAAATACTCTCTAATATATATTTTAAAAATAAACTCAGTATGAAAGACTACTAAATACGGACCCGTATACGAACTGTACATTGCCATGTGTGGAGCTTACATATATGGATCTACATGGATCCGTATTCAGCAGTCTTTTACACCGTGAAACTGGAATAAGTCTTCGAACGTTGCATCATGTTTTTATGTTTGTTGTTTTTTGTTTTTTTTTAGTACTGTTTTTGTTTCTTGGAGTCACGTGGAGTTCGAACACGCATGTTTCTTTATTAGATATCTTTATTTTTTACGCATGTATTTTGGCAAAGTTGAAGAACGTCTGTCACAAAATAAGTGAAATATTGTAATTTGTAATGAGGAATATTGCTCGAATAAGAACAAATAATCTCTGGAGGAAGGATATTATTAGTATGCTCAAGAATCACTCCTCCACAGGGATTATATGCTCTTGCTTCCGACTATGTCAGAAATCCACGCTTGAATAAGCTCTACTGTCATGACCATGATTACCACATTTACCCACCACCGTACTGGATATAAACTATAACTATACCTTATTCGTACTAATTTTCGCGCGTAGAGAATTTATTTTGCGCAGATTAATTTTCATTTTGCGCAGATTAATTTTAATTTTGTGCAGATTAATTTTCACGCCCGAATTAAATTACAATAAATAATTACGTCAAATACCGCAATGGCAAATAGTAGATTTTTTGTGGAAAATTTTGCGTGTCTTAATTTTCGAGCATATCATTCTGTCCGTGAAATCTGTGCCAAGAAAAACTAACGTTGTTGGACAATTTCGCGAATATGAATACGCGCCAAACATTAGTTCGACTAAGATAACAACGATTACAGAAATGTTTCTTGAATAACCAATTGTCTCTTAAGCAACCCACTTATACAATAAAGGCGGATCTTCTATAGGCTAATTCGTTCACGCGAATTCTAAATTAAGTCATTACATTGGTTGAAAGCGACGTCACCTAACATTTGACGTCCCTTTTAAGCACTCTAATGGCTTCGCTTCATTTAGATCCGTCTATACAACAACGACAGCGCAAAAGAAAACCTATATGGACTACACAGTCCAAATATGGAAAATACTAGTCCGGATTCGGTTGTCTTTCACTCTGTGGACCATAGTATGAAATAGTACCGAATTCGAAGAGATACAAGAGTCTCTCTCTAAGACTATGTTCACACTTGTCGGATAGAAACTATTTCGGAACGATCTCATTCCGTTTCAAGTGTGAGTACCTAATCGAAAACTATGCCGGAATGATTCCATTTCACCACAACAAGCGAAACGAAATCGTTCCGCTGAGTATATCGGATAGATGCGGAACAGTGTGAACGCAAGGCCTATCCGGTATGTAATTCATTCTGAAATGATTTCTATCCGATAAGTGTGAACATAGTCTAATAGATTTATGAGTATTACATCAATAAAGTAGATAAAAATAACATCGCATAAAACATTCCCATGATATTACCACATGTCAATCAATGAGGTAATTACTGACATAATTAATTTGTGCATTGCGTGGAATTTATCAACTTTAACAATGGTGGCTTAACAACTTACATATAAATATAAAATAAATCGGAAAATCTTTTAGTTTTAAAGCATAATGGAGTTCGGTTTTCATGAATTAAGAGAGTTAAGCTTTTGGAAAGCAGTTTTTGCTGAATTATTAGCTACAGTTATTTATATTGTTATAGTATGCGGATCAGGTCTTTCTGAAGCAAATCCAAGCCATTTGCATCTATCTCTAACTTTAGCATTCACTGTAGCGGTAATAGCATCAGCATTTTGGGATGTCAGTGGTGGACATTTTAATCCAGCGGTTTCTATAGCAATTTTATTATCCAAGAAAATATCTATTACAAGATTTGTTGTTTATGTTATTGCACAATGTATAGGAAGTAAGTATACGGTGTAAATGTCTACCGAATACGGTCACCTAAATATGGACTGTCTATTACCATATATGGCAATAACCAGTCCGTTTAAGGATGTATCCTTTTTTAAAACATTTTTTAGTGAAAACGAAAATCCATGTATAGTTTTTTGCTGTTAGATGAGAATTCAGATGATGAAGGTGTTTATTCTATTCCCCAGAATTATGTGTAACTTCAGTTTTGTCGATTGAATAAGCGCCTCCTCGAATAAGCACGCTCCCCCCACTTCATTGAGGTTCGAAAATTAGAGGCTTATCCCTGGTTGTCTACAAGCAAGATATCATTACAGCTTATCTCGTTCTCAGGATTCCTAGACTACTATTTATGAGTCATTGGAACTAGATTATCCAAAACTTCTGTAAAATACCCTCACCCCAAATATTCCCCTTTAATACATCTCCCTACTGATAGCAAAATCATGGCAGGTCAAGTAACCAGTGAGCAGTAACCACTTGTTCAAAGTCCGCAGTAGAAACGCTGTTGATATAAGTGAAACTTTATTCTATGGAGGTGAATTCTTCTGTTAAAATCTAACGTTTTTACCGCGGATTTTAAACAAGTTTTGCCCACCGGTTCTGTTAACTACCACTTGTGACTGTGAAACCTCGCGTCCGTGTTATTTCTTTTTTACAAATTTTATTGTTAACTATGACAAAAACACCTACAATTGATTTATCACTACAAAGAAATAAATCAATTGAACGATCGTTGATGCTATATAAGTAATATAGGTTATGTCTCATATATTACTAGTATAGCAGTATTCATTAATTTGTCACATTTAAGATCGTTCTGGCATCGGTTCTACCAGAGATACAATACTAATCATCTTTCAGTTTTTTTCTTTGTATCTTGAATCTTGTGAATGAAAAAATAACAAGAAATTATGCATTGTTGTAGCATATATATATATGGCCATACGAAGTGGGTACCCAGAGCGGTTATTCTGGAAAGTTAGCAAACAAGATAAGCTCTCTTGCCTTGTAAATGAAAGTAAAAAGCATGCTTTCAATGAGAGCGAATGTAATTAAGCTGTTTGGGCTGTCATTAAAGCATTAAAAACTTTTTCATAGTTTGAAAATATTAAATTTCAAATAACTCTTCCACTACATATTTTACCAATCCTGGGTGACAGGATTGCTTCTGAGTTCGTATGGCCTTTAAAGTAGTGAGTTACTCACTAATTACTATATATTAACAATCTATGATATTAAAGATTAATTTACGTCACACATCATTAGTTATGTTTACTCTTACACCAAACTGGCTTTCTACACTATTTATCAACTAATGATTATCCAACCACCTCGATCCTAGCGATTCTCCTCCCTTTTTAATTGAAGACGGAAGATTTCTCTCTCGTTCTCACAGAGTTAGTAGTCAAGAGAAAGGGAGGTCCCTTCCTTAGATGAACGTTGGGTAGTCATAAGTACACTCTTTTTTTATGAGAACTTTAGGGCTTTAGTACTGAAAGTTTTTCTAAAAATCTGTTGCTTTCAGTCAACCTCGTTCCCAGAGCTTCTTCTGTATTGACGGACATCAAGAGAGAAAAAGCCCTGTGAACGAGGCTGGCTTTCAGTATTTAGAGTTTCTCAGGAGTCTCTTTGTCAAAAATGAGCACGAGTAAAATATTAATCAGAACATATCTTTTTTATAGATACAACGCAACTATACTAGAATGTACCTTAAACAACAGCAATACTGTTGGCCTCACATTAACACTGCAGTTGTGCGGGAAGCCTACAGTGCTAAGCTAAGTAGCTACTGATGGTGCCATTGTACGTTTTATCAAATTTGTAAAGTTTCTTAATTGTTTAACTGAGTTCAGTATTGTATTTGATAAATATGCGATTTAGTGTAGCAGGCCAGTGTGGGTTATCATACAATAGTCACGAGATTTGTCAATATTATTCTTTATATTAAGGTTACTGTGGTGATACGATAGATACGAAGGGATTTTCATAAAAAGCTAGTATTCTGAGAATATAATTTCTGAGAAATTATATCACTTACCAAGGAAGTTTAAAAAGAAGTTTGAAACTTCCTTGCACTTACCGAGTACGAAGTTTTTCTAGGAAAGTTATTATAAGTTATTATAAGTTATTATATTTCTGAGAATTTCAGAAATTCGGGAATCAGCAATATTCTGAGAAATGGCTATTATCAGGTATCATGAATTTTCGGCGTTATTTAATATAAATAAAATATATAAATATATTCAGAATAAAATCGGTCGGTGTAGAGAGCTCCCCTCATTCACACACGGAGACGATAAAAAATATTATCAACTAACCTCTGAAAGAGGAATGGATCCCATACAAGATTCTAACAAGCTGCATTTGCTTGATAAGGTAAATTACGCACTACCGAAAAACACCAACCTTCTATTAGCAAGATTGTTGCAAGGGTTATCAATTGAACATCTTCAAATGAGAAGACGGGACTGTGCAATAGAACAAGACAGTAACCAGTCAATTCGAATCGATAACAAAGGTATGAATTACGTATTGCGAACTAAAAAGACATTGCTACATTCAACAGCGTATGGATTAACTGATGAATAGTGTTTTAATTGGACAACGTATTTCATATATAGTAAAATAACATTCTCCCCCCAGTGGGAAAAAACTTGTTCAAAGTCTGCAGTAAAGACGCTAGAACAACGTCGAATGACGACGTTCTAGCGTCTTTACTGCTGACTTTGAACAAGGTTTTGTCCGCTGGGCTAGATGTATTTTGGATGGTAAATTATATGAAATTAAATTGAATTTGAAAGGGATATCGACAATTGTAATTATCTACACGAGTAAGTTAGTCAGCACCTGTGTCCCATATTTTAGCCCTTTTACTCTATTAATTAGCTCCTTCTAGTAATATGCCTCCTAAGAGTGCAAGCCTGAATGTAATTGCCCGTTTCACCTGTGCAGGAGTGTTTTTTGAGTATAGTGTTCAGGTTTCAAGCCGAACACTATGCTTACATAACACTCCTCAACGGTATCCAGCAGTTATATTCAGGCTTAAGAGTTGAACGCACAAAATTTAGTAAACTAAATGAAGTCCCAGTGGGCAAAAACTTGTTCAAAGTCCGTAATATAGACGCTTGAACAACGTTGAAACTGTTATTTTAGCGTCTTTATTGCGGACTTTGAACAATTTTTTGACCACTGGAGTATAACTTCTTAATTGCGTTTGTTCTTAATTGTCAACGCATGCACAATTAAAAATGTTCTTTAAACAATTGATCAATCATTTTTAATAACTTACACGAATTCATTCATATAAAATAATCTCGTGCCGATACGGGTTCATCTCGGATACTCCATGTAAACAGTCCCTTAAAAAGCTCATCTCTTTAAGACAATACTATTCATGCCGTTTTCTACCCGTCCTCAAAGGGTTAATGGTGAATATTTCAGTTTTATGCTGTTAGTCGTATCTCTTGCTCTTATATATTTCGTTAAAGCACATAATTTACGAGTTGTTCCATATATATTCAGAAAAACGTAACCCAGCCGGCAAAAACCTGTTCAAAGTCAGAAAAATAACGTTAGAGCAACGTTCAAAGAACGTTGTTCAAACGTTATTTTGCTAACTTTGAACAGGTTTTGCCGGCTGGGAAAAGGCTGCCGAGTACGGTGTCGAGTGTTTTCGTATATAAATTACGTCACTATGATGACAATAATAATACAGTCGAGAGAAAACTCTTTAAATGATACTGTACAAAAAATGTTTCTTTTGCTACTAGATGATTTACAATGTTTTTTATCAGTTTTTATTGGTTAAATTCATTATACGCGCTAAAAACTAAACAAACAACAAATCGTGTACTATAATTAATCACATGTAAGGGACCATCTCAAAATTCCGCTCCGAAACCAACTTTCTTGTTAGGGTTATTCAATTCAACAAAAATGAATCTGTACAAAAGCACATTAGGTCAATGAGCTTGCAATGAATTTATTTCTTCGGTACGAGGAAACCAATCCATTGCAAGATCATTGACTCAGTACTCTCCTCTGCAGATTATATTTTTGGGACGATCCCTAAAACTAACGGAAAAACAATAATTTTGATATTAAAACTCATTACGAAATGTTGAAAAAAAATCTGTAAAAAAGTACGGAACCGAACAGATACTTTGCGAACATTAAGAGATTTGTTCAAAGTCAGCAGTAAAGGATCTGGAACAACGTTTTCAACGTTGTTCTAGCATTTTTACCGCGGACTTTAAACAAGCTTTTGCCTACTATGCCTACTAGAAGTAAAAATCGGCTAAGATAAAATCGAAGTGTTTTATGGCGTTTCATTTCAACAAGCTTATTATTGATTTGTCAGAACATCGACCGAGTACTTTTTTCTTCTTAGGTATACTTAGCAATCACATCCACAGAAGCCATATAAACGTATTTTAATCGAAGTTACAAAAAGAGAAATTAAAAGTCATACTTTACTAAACAAACATAAAAAACATTTAAAATATAAAAGTATCCCAATAGCAAACCTCGTTCTCAAGATTCCTAGACTACTATTCTATTTATGAATCAAAAAGCCATGGGAACGAGGTTGTTCAAAAAGTCTATAAATTACTCTTTTCCCAAATATTCCCCTTTATTACATCCCCAAACCCACTGATAACAGAATTCATGTCAGGACGCGTATCTACTGTGCAGCAAAGTCCTGTTCAAAGTCTGCAGTAAAGACAGAAGCAGCGTTGTTCTAACGTCTCTACCACGGACTTTGAACAAGTTTTTGCCCACTGGGTACGTCAAATACGACTTATGACTATGAACTCTCGTGTCCATGCGTAACCTCGCATCCGTGTTATTCTTTTTACAAATTTTGTCACTTTCACTTTAAGTCACTTTCTTTAATTGTCACAGAAATGAAGTGAAAGATGGCATCAAGCCAACCCAGTGTGCAAAAACTTGTTCAGAGTCAGCAGTAAAAACACTAAAACAACCTTTGAATAGGTTATTACCCACTGGGAGCGAACTTGAAGTTGATCGCGTTTTTTCAATCAAAATCAATATCGTTAAAAACAGTACTCTTCTTTCTATAAGGAGAAAAAAAAAAGAATAAAAAAAAATCGAGTATGATGAATGATGCGTCCTTACCTAAGTTTATCAGGAAATATATTATACAGATAAAAAAACTAGCATCTAAAGTTAACTCATTCACTTTCTCTCTTATCAGCATAAGTGGAGCAGTGATTTCTGAGCATAGCTCCAGGCTATAAAGCCTGAAGCTTCCCTCAAAAATTCCTCCTCCACCACGAGTATTCTCTCTTATTTCGACCATTGAAGTGTCTTATTTATAAGAAGCAGATTAACGATAGAATTGAGTCAACAATCTTGCTGTTGATTTAAACCAATCATATACAAGCTCGTTAACACAACACTCTCTCCCCCATATACGCTATATAATAACTCATTTCGACCATCATGCTGGTCGAACAAAACCAAACGCGAAAATGAACGAGTTAAATTGTAAAGCTTTTCCTAAATACAAATTTAAAAAAATATATAGGGAAAATTGCATCTCGTATAGAATGATTAGAAATACGCTATGTAGAATATTGCACGCTCGATGGCGCTTCTGAATAAAGGATATAAATATTTACTGCTAACAATAAGAAGAAAGGTTAGGGGTTATCGAAGCAAACGTGAAACAAACCCAGCCGGCAAAAACCTGTTCAAAGTCAGCAAAAAAATTTGAACAGGTTTTTGCTGGCTGGGAAAGCTGGAAATTAATTGGTTCCTTCGCTCCGACGAAACCAATCAATAACAAGATCTTAGCCAGCGGGCAAAAAATTGTTCAAAGTTCGCAGTAAAAACGCTAGAACGTCTTTAGACGTTCTAGCATCTTTGATGCGGACTTTGAACAAGTTTTTGCTCACAGGGTCCGCCAAAACAATCTTTTCACTTTGTAAAAAACAATGCGTTTTGAAACGATTAAAAAATATGAACTTTTTTAAGCAGTAATAAATACAGGACGCAAGAATATTCGAGTGAGAAAATCTTCGGAAATCAACATCAAAAAATATTTCTCTAAATTTATAATAACTCTAAACTGTGGGTGAACTAAATTATATAACATTCTCCAACGTAGATACTTTCTGCAGAGAACTTTATGAAACATCAAAAGTATCTACTTTGATGAGAATTAGTTGGATTGATTTTAATAATTCATCAAAGGAGGAGAACAGGTTATTAAGAACTGAATTCATCATGAACGGAACAACAATCTTGACGTGTATACATCTTGTTGTCTATACACATCTGCTTTCTATGAGTTTCTACAAACAACCCAATGGACAAAAACTTGTTGAAGTCCGCAGTAAAGACGCTAGAACAACGTCGAACGACGTTGTTTTAGCGTCTTTACCTAGGACTTTGAACAAGTTTCGCCCACTGGGAAGGCTGACATACGAAACTATTTCGAATTATTCTTCCAGTACAAACACACTGTATACGCTATGCAAGTAAGTAATGATCGATTTTGGATCTGGTGAACGCATATGAACCATGTCTTCTACGTCCAGTAAGTCAAGTACTCCTTCCTCCCTATAATCAAAAAGTTGCAAGATAACATCAACAGAAAACTGAGTTTCGTTGAAGACAGTCAATTTCAACAGATCTTTAGAATATCTGTAATAAACGATGGAAATAATGATTCTCATCGAGAACAGGTGGAGAACAGCAACTATGCATAACATCTGCGGAGGATCTTGTATTGTGCTAATTTCTTGCTGAAGTAAATACTACTTTTAACATAAGCACCCTCCTTCGCAAAATGCTACGTACTGGTAACAAAGTATTCAAAAATACGATACAATAGTTAATTTCCACTAGGCGAAAAACTCCACACGCCGTGTGATGTCAATTTCTACCAATGGAATGGTCTCTTTTTTGGCCTTATTTCGCCTACTGGAAATCAGCCGAAACATGTTGCTCTTACTTGGCAATTTCAAATGCTAGTTCGAAATTTCTCTTCTTCGTGTCTTTACTCAATTCTTTGTATGGAATATCCTCAGGACAAAAACTATGTATGAGAGCAGCAAACGCTAGCCCATCAGACCAACTATCACTGAAATTTTCAATATTAACTCCCTAGAAAGGAAAAGTATATTATAATATATTGAACTACCTTAGGTCGACTTTTTTTGGTCAGTTTATTTTAAGATTGACAAATTTTGGATTTTAGAAATCGTTCCATTATTGAACAAGAGAAAATTGTTCTACGTTTGGTGTTTTTTAGATGCTTAATGAACGTGTTGCTTATATAAAAAAATGTATTTCCATATCTGACAAATACGCCAAAGCCTTTTTCCGCACGTCTATAAATCGATCACTGTGGAGGAGAGATTTTTCAGAATACTTTCAGGTCAAATTGGACCGGCTGTTATTTCAAAATGGATCAGCTTTTATTTCAAGCCCTGTATACCATGTAAGAACTGACGAATTTGAAAAAACACCTGACAACGCTCAGATAAAAAAAACTGTTCTTTTATCCGGGAGCCCTTATGTGCGCGATAATTGGCTGGAAATAATCGAGGAATAATTTTTTTGAACAGTGGTCGAAAATAAGAGTAAATATTCACTTCTATACTCAAAAATCACTCCTTCGCAGTGGTTATTTACTCTTATTTCGACCACTATATCGTTTCTCTCAAAAGCAGTCAGTGAAGACAATGAACTTGATAAATATTATTTACCAACTTGTAAATGCAATATTTTCTTATTTTTCTCTGGTCAAAATAAGAACAAAAAAGCACTACGGAGAGATTTTTTTGAGCATAGCTTCAGGTTTTGTGACTGGTACGAATGTGTATCAATTTGTTTGCTTACTTTATATCCCTGTGTCTGATGTTGTGTCCATTGCAGTAGTTTAGCTACGTTTGTGTTTTGCGCTATATTACTTTTCTTTGCGTTTGGATCACTAAAAAATGGAAAATAAAACCAGGTAAAAGTTCTGTGGAAGCGTACATTAGCAGAGAGGTCGCCCTTTTTGGAACACTGTAGCGACTTCTCTATCAAAAACATGAACTCGCATAGAGATGTCACTGCAGTGTTCTATAAAGGGCAACCCTCTAGTCTGAAATTACATTATTAATGCACTCAACCCAGTGACTATCTGAAAATGTGGAACTAATGAAGCCCTTGCATTGGTTGAAAGTGACGTCACCTGAGAGGGGAGATCTGCTTTCAGTCTTCCAGTGAGATGTTCATTTTACACAATAATTACACAATAATTTATGATGTGACGTCAATTTCTACCAATGGAATGCTTTCTTTTGGGATTTTGCAGTAAATTTTTCGCCTTGTGAAAATCAACTTTCATGAACCAACACTGTATGGAGATGGGAAATGGATGGAGTGGAAAATTTCTCTTCAATGAAGCATGTGCAAACAAATGAAATTAATGATGGAGAAAGGTGTAATATAAAGTTCTATTTCCAGGGGAAGCATGAAAGATCATCAATCACATAGAATATACTTACACAACAGCGTTAGCTTCTAACTTGTCTTTAAATACATTCATATTGGCTCGACTTGCAGCTGCTTTTTGTCTGTCAGCCATCACCCTTTTCATTTTAGATTCTTTCATTTTTTTATCGTGTGCGTCTTTTTGTTCTAAAAATGCAACAATATATTTATAAAGATGTTTACAAAGATTTGACTGATTGCAGTCTGGCTTCTCACGTGCAACATAAATACGATTAGCTAAGGGACCATCTAAAAATTTTGCAAGGTTAAATCAATTAAAATTGACAAAATTCAACAAGTCTGTTAGGTCAACGAACTTGTAATGGATTGGTTTCTTTCTAAGCACTCTCCACTGTAGATTTTATTTTTGAGACGATCCCTAAGGTGAAACTGAAATCAAACCAAAATCATAAAAATGTATCAAAAGTTTTCATTCAGGATTTCAAAAGAACTATGGTAGAAATAAGAGGGAATAACCATTGTAGAAGAGCAACTTTGGAGTGTAGACTCAGGTTACAAAGCCCAAAGCAATGCCCTAAAATCTCTTCGCCATAGAGATTTAGTCTTATTTCAACCACTAATATTGCACTCCTGCAAAATACTTATCTTACATTATATTTTGCAATCCTCCTCACAATACTCTAAATGTATGGAACAACATGAAAACAAACCTTGTCTTTTGCGAGCAGCTTCTTCGCGTTCTTTAGCTCTTATTGCCGCTCTCTCTTCTCTTTCTTTTTCACGTTTCTCCCTCTCCTTTTCCCTCTCAGCAGCACGCTCAGCAGCTTTTCCTGTTAGCTGAACTTTTGGTTTTTCTGGTGCTCTTTTTATGGGTATGACCACCTTTTTGGGCTCTTCTTTAGGTCTATTAATTTCAGCTAAAAGGTCTGCAGAAACCTCAATTGGTTCTTCTTCTTTCTTTTCTTTTCGTGCTGGTGAAAAAAAAAATATAGCATTTTAATTTTTATAAAAGGTAATGTATCTAATTTGTTTGGTTTTAGTCTCCTGAGTGTGAAGTATACATCTCCTCCCTTGCAAATGGATCTAACTCATAGGTTTGCTGCTTGTTTGATTAATTTGAAAAGTCATGTTGGACGTTCAGTGGGCAAAACTTGTTCGAAGTCCGCAGTAAAAATGCTAGAACAAAGTTTTTACCGCTCACATTAGACAAGTTTTCGCCCATTGGGTAACTATTTACTTAATAACTATCTCTCAGTAAGGTAATTGTTTCTCTGATATTACCTAACCAGCAGGGAATTGTAAACAATGAGGATCCATCTTAGAAAAACATTTTTTTTATTATCACTGCATATCCATTCTGTCTATATGAAAATCCCAGTTATAATAAGGAACATCATAGGAAGTAACCCAGATAGCAAAAACTTGTTCTAAGTCTCCACAGTCAAAATGCTAGAACAACGGCTTGAAATTGTTCTACCGTCTTTACTGTAGATTTTGAAGAAAGGTTACGACGAAGAAAATCCATTTATTGTCAACATAGTATTTCCTTGATGATGTCGATGGTGAACTTGATATTTCAGTTTGGCTAAAAATATTCTGAAAATCTCTCCACCACCAGCAATTATTTTAACCATGTCGGTCCTATGCATACTTATTTTTAATCATGCCCTGTATACAAATCCACACACCATATTTCCTTGAATAAGCTTATTTCAAAATTGACTCAACAGAGGCTGCTAATTCAAAGGAGGCACTTGTTGCAAATTTTTGATAATGAAGAGAAAGTTATTTTATCATCAATATCTTTGTAAGACATGATCTACGAATAATTTTATATATAAACTGAAATATCAAGTTCACCATCGACATCATCAAGGAAATGCTATGTTGACAATAAATGGATTTTCTTCGCCGTAACCTGTTTCTACTAGAGAACAAGTTGCTGTCAAAGTTGGATGGTGATTATTGAAAAGGTGCTTGTTACAAAATATCTATCTAAAGGAGGGCCAATAATTTAAGGAAGGCAGTTATTTATGGAAGGGCACTTATTCAATGAAATATGGTATGAACATTTTTACTGTTTGATTCACAAGTTATATAAACTATCTTACATCTACGGCTTGCTCGTCGATTTGCTTTATCTTCGTCATTTACTTTATCATCTCCTTCTCCGTTAACTGTAGATGTCTCATTTTCTTCATCTGCTTCAGGTTTTTTCTCGGGTTCTGCCTCTGCTTCATCATCACTTGCAAATTTAATACGACTCATCATTTTCGACTGTGCTTGTTTCTTTACTGGAGCACCAGTTACGCGAGACACTCTTGTGCCAACTGGTTTCGTAGCACTAACAAAAAAAATTGAACTAATATTTAGAACAGAAGTTAGCACACTAAAGTAGTAAATTCAGTACTTCTTTCTAAACAGGATAAACATACTATAGTTGTATCATTTGTACCATCCTCAGGGACTTACCGTTGATATCGACAATAAACATGTTAACACTAGTTTTACAGAATAATAAGTCCACTTCTTGCAGTTCTATGATACTAAGCTAAAAGACCAGTTCTCTAGCATAACTTTAACATAACTAACGTTCATACGTTAAAAACAGAATTTACATAAACAAAATGATTGACAACACCTGTTGTACCATTTTTAAAGCACGGAAGTATGATCAAGCTGAGAACAGATTTTTTAACGAAAGGCATTGGCCCTGTACAAAGAGAATATCTGTGGGAATACACAGGTTAGAGAATGCTGATGTTGGTATTACAGAAATATGTAGGTTGTATAAGGGTTGTTTTCCTTCCATAAATAGTGAGAGAGAATTAGACATAAGCGAAGAGTAATGCATAACCATTTTAATAAACCACAAAAACACCATAAAAGTATTTGTGAGGATACTGTATACAATAATCTTAATTTTGATTTGGTTTCTCAGTGGAAAGAAATACTCAATTCCATAAGAATTGCTTGAACAACTCAACATCACGACTTCAACAGCCAATAAAACAAACAACACATACCTGAGAGACATTTTTGAGACACCTTATGTTTGCACTTTCTTCTTAATGTTTGATTATTTTAAAGAGAAAATTTTAAAGTTTGTTTATAGTGATAGCTTGTTATATCAAACTAATAATCAATTAATAGGTAACCATCCCATCTTAAATAATGCTTTTTAATTATCTTTCAAACTTACTGCAAATCCTTTTTAATAATCAAATCTATACAAGCTTTAAAATAACATAGAGCCTGGTTCACATAATAATTGACGTTGATATTAATACATTTTTTGAAAGTACAGCTGGTTTAAATATTTAGCATTCCTAAAGGTTAATTTCCATTAGGTGCACATGTAAAAAGAAGACATTCCATTGGTAGAAATTCACAAATTGTGTACCAATGGAATGGCTTCTTTTGGCATTCATGCAATATTTTCCACCCAATGGAAATCAACCTTAAAAAAAGCATTTTTAATATACCATAGATATACAAAAAAGAAAGATCTACATCTTGGGATATATCAAACACATCCGTCTCTTTTTTGCATGTGGTCATGTAGAATAAACGTTGAAAATATTTAAACATACGCGCCAAGAATTAATTTATATTGTTCTTATTTTTGTATGTTATCTTTTTAGGGATCATCTCCAAATCCTTTATCTGAAAATTCTCACAAATATGCTTGAATATGTGTTTATATTACACGCATGAAGGATTTCGTGAGAACTTCGTTAGATGCTATAAACTCTTTAAGAGTGATAACACTACTGAAAGTTAGTCAGAAATATATCCTCTTGGGAAGAGTGCAATATTTCTTTGACTACATGTTGTTGTAGTGAAATCTTTATACTCTTGAGAATAGATCGATGAAGTCAATCAAATTCTTCTGGTTACCTCTGACTTCATGCAAAATAGAATGAGTGAAAGAAATTCTTAGTAAAACTAATCTATATTTTACGTAGAAACTGTGTACGGAATATGCGTAAAAAGACTGGATCAATCAGACACGGATGTTATTGATTGTTCTTAATAACAATAGCAAATTGAATAGAGAAAATCTAATGTAATCTATGTAATTATAAATGTAACACAGGAGAGCAACGTTTCTTTACCTATGCTCAAAATAAAAGCAAATAATCACTGTGCAGGAGGAAGCATAAAACTATTCTAAAAAATCTCTCCTCCACTGTGATTGTTTATACTTATTTAAACCACTGTTTACCTGCTGTAAAATAGTAAAGTTAATCTCCTTAACAAATAACATATAATTTTTCTATATATATATATATATATATATATGGCAAAATCTTATATATTACAACATAAACAAACCATAAGGTCTTATTTTACTTATAAATTACGTGAATTTATGTAAGCTTTAATATGCAATAAAGATATAAAGATCTTCAAAACCGTTTTCCACGGAACCTAATTAGGATATCATATTGATATTAGGTAATTTTGCTTCATTCAGCGAATTACACCTTTTTTTGTGAAAGACAGTGGAAATGATTGTTTTGGTTTTATTAAGAATAAAAAACTGATTAAAAGAAAAAAGTAAATGAAAATGTATAAGCTCCCTTAGGCAGCATTTACATAAAGACCATAGTGAAATTTGCGTGGGTTACAAAAATCTCACTATGGCTTTCAGTCTTGCACTTGTAACCATTTACAGTAGTTATCCTGTAATGAGTTTCACTATAGTTTGGATTTCACCACAGCCTTCTACCCCATAGTGAGATCTCACTACAGGGTTTTTCACTACGACCTCACTATGCACTTCATGTAAACGCCAACCTTACAAAAATAGTTGTTACCATGGGAGGGAAATCTTTCCCAGACAATAAATGCATCACAAATTAATAGATTAATAAGAACAAAACAGATGGTACTTACGCTTCTTCAGGTTTTTTACTCAGTCTAGATGTTCTTGTAGTAGATACCTTGGCTTCAACTTTGGTTTCTTTTTTTTCTATAGTGGGTTGTTCACGTCTTGATGAACGAGCAGATGCTCTTGCAGTTGATTTTGCCTCTTTGTCATCAGCAGGTTCAACCTTCGCCCTTGATTTAGTTTCTACTTTTGGCGATTCAGCTTTCTTTGGTGCGACTTCAACTTTTACTTCTTTAGAAGGCACATCTTTCTTTATAAGTTTTGATGTTTTTGGCTTTGGAGCAGGTGGCTTAACAGATTTTGCATTATGACGATTTCTAACTGTTCCTTCAACTTCTTCATCGTCACCACTCGAATCTTTCTTTGGAACAGGTGCAAGATCTGTTTTTTCTTCTTCATCACTTTCAGGCTCATCATCTTCTTTCACAGGTTCTTCTTTTTTAACAGGTGGAGGGACAACAGCTTTTTTTTTAGGAGCAGGTGCTGGTGCTTTTTTTGCAGTAACTTTAGGGGGAACTTTTTTTACTACTTCAACTTTCACATCTTCACTTTCCTCTTCAGTAGCTATAATTTTCTTCCTAGATGAGCGAGATTTGGAATCAGTTGATTTCTCAGGTTCTTCTCCTTCGACGACTCGTCTACGCGATGAACGAGACTTGCTTTCTGGTTTTGGTGCATCTTTAGTTTTTTTTACTGGTTCCGGTTCTGGTTCTGGCTCCGGCTCAGGTGTAGGTTCAGGTTCTGAATCTACATCTATAGTTTCCACATTTTCAGTAGCTTCATTTTCTTCTTCTTCTTCTTCGTGGTCACTATGGTCTTCAACTTCTACTTCATTTGGTTGGACATCTTCCTCAGAGGCAGTTTTCGATGGATTTGAATTTTTCTTTTTTAATGATGTTCGAAAGTCTACCTGCTCTCCACTTTTAGATCCTCGTTTAGTTGGTGGGGAAGCTGCCGGAGATTTCCCTAAGACAACACGGAAATCTTTTTGTTCTACAGTTAAATTTTTATCTACAATAGATTTTGTTTGTACTTTTCTTTGTAATTGATGTCTAAAATCAACTTGTGCTCCACCTGCTAATGGCTTATCAAATACTGGTTTTGCAACTTTTTGTTTGAGTGCCGTTCGGAAATCTACTTGTTCACCACCACCACCACCGCCATCTTTTTTAGCAGGACTATCAACTTTTCTTGCCAGTGCCGTCCTGAAGTCAACTTGTTCTGGTCCTTGTGCTTTCCTCTCTAAGTTTACAGCAGGAACTTTTGATCTATTTTTTAACGATGAACGGAAGTCAACTTGCTCTCCACCTTTAGTGACACGCTCTAAATTTATAGCAGCTTTATCACCCTTATTAAGTTTATTCTTAAAATCACGACCACTTTTGATTTCGGGTTCAGCTGTTTCAGTTTCTCCTAAATGTACAGGTGCTTTTGATTTAGACTGCACTCTTTCACCTTCTTCCTCTTCCTCGTCAGAGTAAATTTCATCAGAAACCTGATCATCATTTCTATCATCATCTTCTTCTTCATAATCATCATCGGTAATCTCATGGTCACTAACTGGCTCCGGGGTTAAGTCACGTTCAGGTTCTGGAGAAGGTTCTCTCTCTGGTTCTGGGGACGATTCTCTTTCGGATTCAGGACTTTCCGGTTCTGGACTAGGCTCACGTTCTGGTTCTGGAGTTGGTTCTCTAATAGGTTCAGGAGTAGGTTCTCTGACTGGTTCGGGAGTTGGTTCCCTGACTGGTTCAGGAGTAGGCTCTCTCACTGGTTCAGGACTTGGTTCTCTAACCGGCTCAGGACTTGGCTCTCTAATTGGCTCAGGAGTTGGCTCTCTGACTGGTTCTGGGGTAGGTTCTCTGACTGGTTCTGGGGTAGGTTCTCTAACTGGTTCAGGACTTGGCTCTCTCACTGGTTCAGGTGAAGGCGCTTTTACTGGCTCAGGTTCCGGTTCTTTTACACGACGGCTTGGTTTAGTTTCAACTACATCTAAAATCAATAATTAAGAACAAATGTTGATGCAAAGCTACAAAACTGGTGTTCTTTGGACTTTAACTTTTTCACTTATTGGCAATCAACCTTAAAAAGGCAACATAATTTTAAAACACTTTGTGATAGCAGAATTTTTATATATGATTTTGTTTGTGCTCAAAGATTCCTCCTACACAGTGATTATTTGCTCTTATTTCGAGCACGTGTGACTGTTTAATGTCTAAGAATAGATATAGAGATTACATTCCAAGCCTTAATATAATTGACAGACTCAAAACACACTCCTCCACAAGCAATGTCTGGCAGTTACATTAAATGCTTGCATACAATACCAGTGCTACTATTTTATTGTAAACTTTAAGCCTTTAAATGTACTTAGTATTATATCACAGAATTGTCAAAACAATGAATTAAAACACCATTATTTCTGACAGGTAAAAGTATTATTTCGATGTGATGAAAATTAATCTTCACAAAACAACTACTAAAGATTGTTTTTGAAATCATTACTCCACACTATGCATTTATAGATGAGTAAGTGTACAATAATATCTATGGGGAAAAGTGCTGCTATGATGCTCTTCTTCAGAGAATTTATGAGGATATCTTTAGACTGCTGCTATTTATGTTAATTTATATTTAAACAATAAATACTAACCAACTACTCCATTCCTAATATCTCTCATACGACCTCGAATTTTTCTTCTTTTGTCTGTTTCAGTAAATGGTGTATCATTGAGCTATAAAGAAAGGATTTTATCAAACATGTTGCAATCGAAGACCAAAAACAACAATAAACAATTAAACCTTCAAAAAAGGGTACCACTTCAACGATATTTAGGCAGCCTTTACATGGACCCCTATATGAGTTTCTAATAAGCAATTACCTTTGAAGGAAAATGATTTTATTAGCGCCCATTCTGAACTAAGCACCCAGGGAGATTAATAAAGAAAAAGCATTTTGTTAATATTTTGCTGAGTAACATGATAATCTACAGGCAAAACAATTTTACCATTAAAATTTAGTTACTTTGCAAAAATGCTGACATCACAAAAACATTGCTAAAACTTCATGCAATCATAATCAAGCAGAAAAGCGATGAAGTTTGGCCAAACAATATGGCTGCCACACAGTTGGCATAAAAAATACAAAACTTTAATCACTCGTATCTCCACTAATAGTTGTCTTGAAAGGATGGAATTTTCAGAATGTGTTACTGACATTACAAGCTTTTATGTTATTTATTTGGAATTTTGACCAAAATAGGGTGATTATGTGACTTGGCAAAGAAAAGGCATTGGAGCCAAGGCACCCAGATAATGACCACAGGCAAAAGAAAGAACCCTGGCAGAGGCAAGTGGGCAAAAGGAAAGGCAAAAACTAAACTAAATTCATTAGTTCATACGGCGTCATTATTACAATGTACAGTAATAAAGTAGCTATTTTAATTTTCAGGATAAAAAAAACTTTTGACTCAAGTTAGAATCATGCAAATTTAGGAAATAAGTATCCAAAAGTATCAAAGGAGAAGGAAACACATTTATAATTAAATCGAACTTTGAATACAATCTGATACAGGAACATCAACATTAATATACTAATTGATGATAATTTAATCACAGTTCAGTGTGAGTTGTTGAAATGCCCTTAAAAGTACACACGTAGAGTTAATTAGTAAGCTAATAAACATCCATCTATCGATTAAACTTAATTAGTTCATTAAAGCATGTAATTTTAGTCGCCAGGAAATAAATTTCATAAAGATTGTAACATAACTACTTATCTACGAAATCTACTAAAAATATTCAAACACATCAATCATATTTAACAAAGTCTGGAATAAAGAACTAAGAGATAGTAAACAGAAAACTAAATTACTTTTTCTTTGCAAAGGATTTCAATGATTGTGTGAACTTTTGAACTTGACAATTTCTAAAAATCTACCAAAACAAAGTGGTCAAAATAAGAGTAAATAATCACTGTGTAGGAGTATTTGAACATAGCTTCAGGATGATTTACTCTAGTTTCGACCAATGAAAACATACCAACCAGTGCTCAGAATAAAGAGCAAATAATCACTGTGGAAGAAGTTATGTTTGAAATTACTCCTTCCCATTGATTATTTCAAGCACTGCATACAGTTAGAGATTGTCGGTAAGAACAAACAAGAATAAAGTGACAACTCACCAGTTCTTGTAGAGCATCTTCAGTAGTATACTGTGCTAGTCCATATGGATCACCACCAGATTCCTCTGTACTTTCAACTTTTTTTGCAGTTTTTCGTGAGGAAATACCATTGGTTAAAGCAGATGAAGTGATTTCACCAGAAGAAATTTTTTTCATCTCCTCATCAAACTTTTTATTTCGCAATTCGCGAATTTGTTTACGAATTTCACGCCTTTCATCAAGATCTTCAGTTTCTTCCAACTAAAACAAAAAATATTATCTCTAAAAGACCAATCGATTTTAATTTATGATAATTAATGCCATTTAAAGTTAAGCTTACCCGTGTTTGAGATAAGAGTAAATAATCACTGTGGAAGAGGGATTTTTGTGCAAAAATCACTCCTCCACAGTGCTTATTTTCTCTTACTTGGAACACTGCTTACCACATGAGTTATATTTAAGATCTGTTTTGAAACATCATCATCAAAACTATAATACAACTTATTGAGTGTTGTCGGTCCTTGCAGAATAGGAATTTTGGACTTGGTCATTTTGTATTCTTTGAATAAAAATTCTATTAAAATCGTGTGGAAAATAAATTCTTTCGCCAAAAAAAAAAAGAAGTCTCCAATGGTGTGAATGTTATATTCTTTATCAGATCTTCTCTATGTAAGAAAATAAATTGAAGAATTTCACCATAAACCACACAAAATCAAATCTTTACAAGAATGTTCTTTCTAGTTAATAAAATTAAAAGATAAAACAACATGCTGAGGAAATTTTATCAATAACAAAATGACAGAATGTACAAACTCCTGTAGTTAATTCCTAAAACTAATACAAATTACCTTCCTGTAATTTTAAACATTTCCCCCTGAAAAAAATAAGTACAAAAGCAGTTTCTAAGTGCAAATTTCTAAATGATTAAGGGGGTATAAATATTTTATTTGAATGGAAAAAATCAGGAAACACAGGAAGCAGACCAAAGGTAATAATTGGCCAGGATGGTTTCTATATGAACATTTTAATAATTCTTACTAGCCAGTTTCTATAAGCGATTTAACGTTTATTATTATGATCTATAAGATACACTTCCATCTACAGACACAATCGAGATCAAAAAGAGCTAGCTCCAAATTATATAAGAAAAGTTGTTTTTTCAAAGGACAAAGGACAAAAACATAGCTATATATTCTAGTAATTAATGAATAATTCCTCTGAAAGTTTTTTATTATACAAACGTTTTCTTTGTGGAAAGATTGAAGGACTTAAACTAAAAACAATACAATGCAATCAAAGGTGCATCATTTACTATGTACTGCTTTAGACAAAGCAGTTATAATAACAAACAACAATGAAGCCTGTGTCCTGAAGCTAAGCTTAAAATTCACTCCTCCACAGTGATTATTTGGTCTTATTTCGACCACTAGAAAAATAGTCCCTCACTTTAAGACAGAGAAATAAATACTTTGGTTTTTCTCAGAATAATTTTCTTGATTTTTTTGTTTGAAAACTCACAGCACATGCTAGGTTAATTTCACAGTTATTACAACACAGTTAAATAATAGAAACCAGACTATGTAGCAATATACTATATCATATTTATTTAGTAATGACATCCTTACTACCAAATATGAACATTATAATAATAAACACTTAGTTTAACGACAAACATTAATATTGTCTTTTAATTGCAATCACTTCCCATAAGTAGGAAACACAAAATTCAGCTTTGAAAGATAGACATAATGACATAAGAAATCTTCAGCATATAGGTTCACTTTATTCCAATTATCTCAAAATCTATTAATTGTCACATGGTTAAATTCTACATTTTCTAAAAGCCAAACGAATGATCTGTCAAGTGGATATAGACACAATCAGTCTAGCTTTATTAGGAATGAGAGAAAAAGTACTGAACAACTTTTCTCTATATAGATATGTTTTTCCAAAACGAAAAAGGCACAAGGAAATAATTTTTAACTGATAAAAAATACATCATTAAAACTGCGTTGTTTTAATCATGCAAAGCTTGTCTCATTTTTTCTTTATGAAGTCCTGAAGGTTGAGAAATCAGTTGTGTAGCTTCAGGTAACATCGTTTCTGCTAGACTAAAAGTGATAACGTGATAAATGGTGCTATATAACTTCCATTGAAAGAGGACCTGAGTCAAAGAGCTTGTAATCAGTTTCTTCACCAATCAATTACAATCCGTTGCCAAAACACTGTTGAAATAGTGTCAATATGATGTTGCAATTTTATATGAGTAGGTCGAAGATTAAATTACATTTGCGGAGAATCAAAAATTGTTATATTTCCGAAACTAGATATAAACAACAAAATTCTAAAATCTTCAGAATATTGACTCGAGTTGTCAGGTTTAAAAAAATGCCGTATAAAGTAATTTCTAGGAACTTAATTGCTTTTATTTAACAAACTAATTTATCAGAACTTTCACTTACTAATTGAGACATATTATTTTTCTAGGAAATTTTTTGATTTGACCGAAAAAATTATTGTTTTCTGAAATACACACGAAGGGGTAAGCCACCAATTATTGTTTTTAAAACTTAAAAAAAATATTTGTGATAGTGCGGTAGAATACAGCTGTTGCAGCCTCATTTGAGCTTTTATTTTGGTTTAGCTATTTCTATAAGTCTTGTCTATCTTATAAAAAACTATGCTCTTATGCCTTATACTTCTTTCCTTTTTGATGCTAAAGAGACTAATAAAAAAACATGTGAACCATTTTGTCTTCTGTCTTAAATGTGACTTGCTATGGCCGAGCTGCATATGTATCATATAAAACAAATGACATTTGGTTATATACCAAGCAGCTGTGTGAAGGTCTATAAATGTAGGCTGGATTATAAGAGGAAGGTACTTTTAAAACCCTCACTTCAAAAGATATTTCTGTCGGGTGGCATTAGTACCACGTTAAAATGTTATTTCTTGTCTTTTCATCCTTCTCAACAAACAACATAATATCAGCGACTCCCTGATATTATTTACCTATTAATCGCTGAGAAACGCTTCGACTAGACATATCTGATATAATTATAGAAAAGTTATCCTAAGTATGTAAACAAATTGTTCTAAATTTAAATGGTCAGACACTAGAGCGTGGATTAAAGCATTAACATTTGTAAAAACCTTGGTAAGAAAATTCAGAATAATATATACACCATGGTGTTCTTTATAATTGATTAGAAAAACTATTTCAAACTTAAAATATAATAAAGTTTGGGGTGATCCATAAATAGATGTTTTTCATTACAATGTTTACAAAAGAATACTACAATTAAATCTGAGACAATAGACATCTGTGAGTAAAACGGTGAGGTTTTTCTCTTCATGGTATAACATCAATTATAGAGATCTTGTTTAGTTCTTCAGGATGGTACAGGGCTCGAAATAACAGCCGGTCATCGCTGTGGAGGAGAGATTTTTCAGAATATTTTCAGCCAACTTAGCTGAAAATATTCTGAAAAATCTCTCCTCCACAGTGATGACCGACAGTTATTTCGAGCCCTGATGGTAACTAATGGGCAAAATCTTGTTCACAGAAAAAGTAGAACATTTTTAACATTTGGGAAAAATCAGGCAATTCGGAAAATCAGGGAAAAAGGCGTGTCACTCCAAAAATATTTTCTGCATGAATTGTACTTGTGATTATGAATCAGGGTTCGAAATTTCAAGTTTATTCCTTTTTGTAAACAGAAGATATTGTATTTTTGGTATTTCAGATTTTTAGGTGGGAGATACTAGGAATTTAAGAGGAGGCTTTAGATAATGGCTAATTTTTGATGAACGGATTGAGCAATTGACTTGAAATTTAGCACAGCAACGTAAAATAGGCTAATATTAAGATCTGTAAAGTTTTAAGACACTACGTAGTGTAGCAGACATATTTTTTCCACCAAATGCATGAAAAAAATGGGGAAAAGTGGAAATGGTGGCTGGGTGAACATTCTTATGTATGAAAAAAATGGACCCTTAGATGGTCCCAATTGAAACTTTCAATCTTTTAAACATGAACTTCCTTTAAAATTTATTAAATACAAAACCTCTAGTAGTGATTCCTAAATGAACAAATAATTGCTGCAAAGAAGCAATTTTTTCTGATAAATTCTTATTTAAATCATTGTAGGATGAATGACCGACCACCTTTTGATATACACAGCAGTGAAACTAATTAATTAAAAAAACATGTATTTTTATACCACATTACATAAACATTCAAAATGTTTCGGATGTTTGTGTTTAAGATAAGTGCATTCACAAAGTATGTTAGATGTCTTTTATAAAAGCAAAACCTTTAAAGACTATTGTATGATGCATGGGATATATTAAATTATTAAAAATGCTTTGTTTTGATTTCTATTATTCCTTCATAATTTTATGTCTCCAGTAAATATTTTCGCAGAATAATGTTACTTTTAACATTACTTTGCAGGTCGTTCTACACATATTAAAAACATTTAGTAAAATAATTTAGTAATATCTAATGAACAATCATTTTGACTTGATGTTCACTTAAGAACAATTAAACTGTTGTTTAGCATTTGCAAAGATGAATCTCACGATAAAGAAAAAAAACATTGTTTGAAATAACAGTAAATAATCACTGTTGAGGAGTGATTTTTGAGCATAGCTTCAGGCTACAAAGTCTGAAGCAATGCTGTAAAATTGCTCCTTGACAGTGATTATTTACTGTTATTTCAAACACTGATGAAAAAAAAACAGAAGTCCATTGACACGCCACCCTTCTTTTCAATTTGTTTCGGGCGAAATGTGTAATTTGAGGACTCTGTGAAAATTGATTGTCCCAAATACTATTTACATAATACCTTTACACAAAACAAACCAAAACAGAAATTCTTAACAAATAATTGAGATCATCGAAAACAACAGCTCAACTTGTCATTTCAGTGAGTTCAATAATAGCTTAGTGTTTACTCTACACAGTTACGGTACATTGTTTTCTTGCTATACTATTTAACCTGATTCAGGACTTAAAATAACTGCAAGTTATCACTGTTGAGGAGAGATCTTTCAGAAAATATACTGAAAATCTCTCCTCCACAGTGATGACTAGAAGTTATTTTAACCCATGCAAATTTGTCAAAAGATAACTGATAGTACTAAAATTCAGCATTTGAATAAATTGAAATAAATTTGTAACTTCAGAGGAGTTATTTTGAGCACAAAAATCACTCCATCACAGTTATGATTTGGAGTGTTGAACAGTGTTTGAAATAAGAGCAAATAACCACTGTAGGGGAGTGATTTTCAAGTATTGCTTCAGGCTAGAAAATCTGAATCAGTGCTCAAAAATCTCTCCTCCACAGTGATTATTTCAAACACTGTATATTTAAAGATTAGTAGGCATGCAAACAATGAAAACTTTTAACTGAGGTTCAAGTTTAAACTGTAAAAATAGTCTACAATAACATGATTGAGAGCTCTCTAAATTGATGTTATTATTGATGTCACTTAATTACATCAGACTAATAAAGAATTTTAAGAATTAAATGCATTTCTGTACTATAAATGATGTAATGATAATTTCACAGTGGTTAGCATCTTATATTGAAATATTTTGAATTTTTTTACTTTTTGATAATCCCAGTTGAACAAAAGTATGCATTCATGTGGGTATTACTGGGTTTATATGTCAAGTAATTACTTCACTGTAGACAATCAAGTTGAGTAAGGGTCAACCCAGTAGGTAAAAACTTGTTCAAAGTCTGCAGTAAAGACACTAGAGCAACGTTGAAAACATCTTTACTGCAGACTTTGAACAAGTTTTATCCACTGGGTATTAAATAAAATGATCATTTAAAGCATATCCTCTGGTGGTCGCAATAACAGTAAATAATCACTGCAAGCAAGGTATTTGTTAGTGTACCACTCCTCCACAATGATTATTTGCTCCTATTTCCACGAATGTCCTCTCATTTTTTATAATGTATATACTGTATATCTATGTTGCTGTTTCAACCTCCAGAGTATTAGCCCCAGGTTTCAGATGTCTACTATTGTGAGTCTTTCCAGTGTAGATCTAACTATCTGATGTTAAAATGTTAACACTTGATCTCCATAACCTAAGAATATCCAATGTGACAACATGTCTGGTGATATAAGCAAACATGACGTCTGGTGTTTGAAAAAAATGTATCAATTTGACAGCCTATTTATGATGTTATTTTTAAATAGGAAAATCAAATAATTCTGTGTGCAAACACCTGTGCATATTAACCGGATTTATATTTGAAATGACCTTCTTATGACAAGTTCAATGAGAAAAGTATTTTATGTTATTAATTTTGCCAAATTGGCCATGAAACCTAATCTACTCAGATGAAAAGACAATGAAGTGACGTTTTGCAACTCAGAACTCTTCATCACAGTTATTATTTTGCTGTCTCACCATAACATCTATAATTGCAATGATTATGATTTCCTTTTAAATTTCAACAGGACAGAACTTTTACAATTTTAAAGAGCAAAATTTAAGAACATCTGATTTTCAAAATTTATAAATGATCATCATAAGAGAAAGAAAAAGAAAAACTGACCAAGAAAACTATGCGAGGAAACTTAAGTTGTTAACAAATACAAAGTTTTTCTAGTATGCAAGCCTCAATATAATGGTCGGACATTACCTGTGGAGGAGTGTTTTTGAGTATAGTTTTCAGCTTTGCAGCTGAAAATCATACTAAAAAACACTCCTTTACAGGTGATGTCCGCAGTTATATTGAGGCTTAAGTATGGTATGTATTGAGAGCATAATATTATTTTTTTGCAAGCCAATTTTTCAGTGTTCTAAATAAGAACAAACACTCACTGTGGAGGAGGGATTTTGGAGCATTTCTTCAGGCTACAAAGCCTGAAGCAATGCTCAAAAAACCTCCTCCACATTGATTTTACTCTTATTTTGAACATTGCATTTTGATACAGAGAAGAATAAAACAAAGTTTGCAAACTTAATATCCTTTGCAAATTTTAAAGAAAAAGAAAATGTTTCGGATATTTTTACTTTTCCAAGTACTCTTAAATTTAATTACATTTACCCCTTTACAAATTATATTACAAAGTATATAATTAGAACGATTTCATAGTATATCAACATTGCAAAAAGTCCTAGGTTACAGTCCCTTACACAACAGAGAAACATAACTTTCGTTACCTCTCCCATCTTTTTGTAGAGCAGCTGTCGTCGCTGTTCATCATCCATTATTTTTGTTTTCTGTTTTTTTTAATCTTGGAAGCTTGTTCTATGTACCAGACAGAGAAATTTTAGATATAGTAGTTCAAAAAAAATAAATATATAGTTCAAAAACAAATTCAACGCCTCTATAGAAATTTAAACAAAAACAAAATTCTTAGCTTCTAACTGTTGAAATTTATCAGATCTCATATACAAAACTAATATTGAAAATACAAACAAAGAACACATAGTTTGTCTCTGTTTGTATGTCAAAATATATATCTAATTTGTCCAAATGTTGATTCTTTATTATATATATGGTTTTAATTAAACGGAGAACTTTGATTTTTTTCTAAGTATCAAAATATATATGATCCTACTTTCTAACGTTGTCAACAGATACACAAGAAGTAAGTTTTAAGCATACCTTTAGGTTTTGTAGTCTGAAGCTTTGCACAAAAACCACTACAGTGATTATTTGTTTGATTTGTAAGCACTTTAACATGTTAGGGACCATCTCCAAAATTCGTTACCAGGGGAAGGGTGCTGAATCAATGATCTTGCAATTGATTGGTTTCTTCG
>JAULBZ010000342.1:0-33339 GCA_032360805.1 Neoturris breviconis
ATCCCATTGAAAGCTCTTAACTGTAAGAAAGGAGGCTTTGTAACAAACCGACATAATGCTATAAGAGATATCACCGCAAAACTACTAAATGAAGTAACTAACAATGTAGAAGTAATACCCCTGCTAGAGCCCCAAACAGGGGAACAGCTTCATAAATCCGGTTGCCAATGCAAGAGTCGACATAGCTGCTCGGAGTGTTTGGATCAAAGGTCAACAAATATGTGTATGTGGAACCATAAACTTAAGATCAAAAATTCCAGAAAACATTATTAATAAGGAAAGATTCCAGAAAACATTATTAATAAGGAAAGCTACGTAAAATCAACTGAAAATTGACTAAATTTTTTTACCAGCTGTCAAAAGTTTGGTTGCTAAGGGAAAATTATCCCTAGTTACCAAAAACAACTTCTTCAAAACGATCCTTGATAAATTATAGGAAAAGTCCCAAAATATCTAGTCATAATAGCCATTATTCCAGAAGTTACGATTAAAAGAATATCAGGCGGGCACTTTGTGCTCCCCATACCCAATAGGGTTAAGATATCCTCCCTGGGCTGTTGTATAGGCTTGTACAACGACTTTCATAATTATGTGTTGTTTCTGATACCTGTCCGTTTATTTTTAGATTTCGCCACCAGGTTTAAGTGCTGTCCAAACTATGATGTGTGGTTCATGCTCTGTGGAAAATGCAATGAAAGCTGCTATGATAAAATATAGGGTGTGTTAACATTAAGTATATTTTTTAAGGATTATAAACAAATTAGTGTATGGTACTTTTCACAAGGAACTTTACATTGAGTAAATGAATTAGTTTTTGTTTAAATATCCTCACCGTTTAAATTTATGAAAAGTGTTACTGTACCATAAGTTATATAATGGTACCAATCGATCCCAAGGAAATTATTCAAATTTTGTTGCGAAATTTGAACAATTTTATTGGGATCGATTGGTTCCATTATTTAGCGTATGAATATGGACACCACTTTAACAGTATGTTTTGTGGGTGTTTCCATTGTTTGCTCTAGATTTTTTTGCAAGAAAAAAAGCATCTGCTTACTGTTCATCAAGTTAGCAAGGAAAAAGTTTTAATTGAAAATTGTTGCTTTTATCTCCTCACTAATTTTAGAAAGTTTCCTATGTACAGTTCATCAGGAATTTTATAAAGATACCAGTGCTTGAAATGAGAACAAATATAACACCTCTGGAAGAGTGTTTGAAATACGAGGAAATAATCACTGTGGTGAAGGGATTTTGAGCATTGCTTCAGGCTTTTTAGCCTAAAGCTATGTACAAAATTCACTACTCCACAGTGATTATTCTCTCTGATTTTGTACACTGCTGGAGGAGTGATGTTGAGCATAGCTTCAAGCTAGAACGCCTGAAGATATTATTTAATAATCACTCCTCCCCATTGATTATTTATTGTCATTTCGTGAACTGGTAATGCTAACCACAGCAAGCCTCAATATAAAGATCAGACATCACCTGTGAAGGAGTGTTTTCTGAGTACAGTTTTCATCTTCAAAGCTGAAAACTATACTCAAAACCATTCCTCCACAGGTGATGCCCGACTGTTATATATTGAGGCTTTGGATTCATATTGGAAAATCTAATTTTGATGACAAAATGTCAAAATGAAGAATCAATGTGAGTCACAGTCAATGAGGGTCACAGTCAACTGCAAATTAAACAATGAGGTATTAACTTAGGCTAATGAAGTGATTTTAGAACCATTGTATTGTTTTTCTAGTGAGTGTTAGCATGAAAGTTGACTAGGACTAAGTGGTCCTATGTTCCACCATTTCTATTGTCAAAAATAGTAGATGTATGGCTATAACAAGTCTTGTTATTGTTTTTTTGCAGGCTGACCAGCGTGGCAGTTATTTACCTACCGATATAGAACTTGAGAGTTGTATGAATCAAGAAGTAGGTTTCATTTCATTCAAATTAACTGGCTTGTATGAAATTTTACTGTACGAAATAATACAGTGATTTGAGATTGAAGTATTAACAACAAAATTGTCAATTTTGGGGTAGCGCGAGTGATGCGCTGTAAAAATGAGTTAAATTTGGACTTATCTCACCTGAGATTAACTTAACTTGTGAGAATTATCTCTGGTTTGAAAGCTGATTTGAACATGATATTCATTTATGTATTAAGCCTCAAAATAATCGCCAGACATCACCTGTGGAGGAGTGTTTTTTGAGTATTCAGCTACAAGGCTGCAAACTACTCAAAAAACACTCATCTACAGGTGATATCTATTGCATTACTCAATATAAGAGCAAATAATTACTGCAGAGAGCAAACTTTGAATATAGCTACCAAAATTGTAGCATTGCCATTGTTAGTTTAATTGTACATGCTCGTGCTCATTCTTTTCTGATTTTGCTTCCTTTATTACAGCTTCCTGGAACTCCTGATCTTTGCTTCTTGTCATTTAGTCAAAGTTTTCATGGAAGGACTCTTGGTAAATATCATACTAATTATGTTTAGTAGGCTGTGACGTGCGATTGACAATATACTTGAACGCTGATAATCACTGTGGAGGAGAGATTTTTGAGCATTGCTTCAGGATATGAAGCCTGATGCAATGCTCAAAAATCTCCCCTTCACAATTATTTACTCTTATTTCAAACAGTGGAAGTAATCAGGAAGAAGGGTATTGTCTTAGTGAACTCAGTCTATCTGTAAAGAATGGTGTGCTAAATAATTAAACTCCAGACTGGAGCCAAATTATTTTGATTTCGTCTTTTCAGGACAGAGTATTGGCTACAAAATCTGACTTGCTATTTTAGACTGATTTCTAAAAACTATGATACTTTTTCGTACTTGTTGTTGTATTTTGCTTTTTTTTTTCATTTAGGTGCATTATCACTAACTCGATCGAAAGGCATGTATAAAGTGGATATGCCTGGATTCAAGTGGCCAGTTGCTGATTTTCCTATTCTGCACTACCCTCTTGAAGAGCATGCACAATATAACGAAGAAGAAGAAGCAAGATGTTTAGATACGGTATGCTGTAAGAAATTGTAAAGGAGGATAATTATGCCAACAAACTTTCAATTGATTGGTTTCTTCAGTGGGAATAAACCAATAATGTAAGATTGTTTACCCACAGGAATTACCTTGAAGTAAGAAATGTTTGTGTTAAGAAATTTTTGTGGGATACATTTTTGTGCATGAAGCCTTCCAAAATGGTAAATTTTGTGGAATTAATTTTTGCGGATGAGCTTGTACACTTAGAATTTGCAGAATTAATTTTTGCGGATGAGGTATAGAAAGGGCTTTTTGTCGTGGATTTCTGAAAAATCTTATTTGAAAAATGAAAAATTTGTCTCTGTAAATCTTATTTTTGCAGATTAATGTTATTTTAGTGTGTTTTGCGGATGGGTAGATTTTGGTGGGTTTTGCAGAAGCTATATTTGCAGATGAGGGGCAAAAACGCAAAACTGAATTCCACAAAAATATCTTCCGCAAAAATTTCTTAATGGAACATTTTCCTACCTAAAGGTATTTATGTTCTGAGTTTCAATAATGGTTAAATTGGATAAATTTCAGTAACTGAAGCTTCTAAGCCATTAAGACTTCTCAGTCCTCTTTTGACAACAGTTCTTCCTAATTTTTATATTGTTCTTTAGGTAAGACAAAAGATCTTGGAATCAAATGGAAGAGGAATGCATGTAGCTGGATTGATTGTGGAACCTATACAAGCTGAAGGAGGTAACTTTTGGGTTTTAAATTGATGCCTGAAGGTATTGAATTATTAATAATATCAAGATATCAAATAAAGGAATACATTGTTGATGTAGTTTCAGACACATATTTTACCCATTCTCCTCATAAATTTAGAACTTGTAGTGATTTGGAATATGGCAGCCAAAATTGTTATCAACTAACTTCTGTGTTGAATATTATTATTATTAACAAATATTTATACACGATAAAATCCTATCAGAAAATACATTCTGCTATCAACAGGAGTCATGTGTAAAAACAGCTAAAATGTTAAATGTTAACATTTTGCTAAACCCCGTTTTGTATAAGCACTATTAGTAATTAGACTTTAAAATAATCATCAATAAGACATTGTTGCTGTTTCTAAGATAGCAATCACTCAATGGGCAAAAATCCACAGTAAAGACGCTAGAACAACGTTTTCAATGTTGTTGAACAAGTTTTACACTCTGTGACAGATCATACATTTATTTTAGTTTTTGTTGACACTTTTTCCATCTCTTTCATGAAGGCATGCTGTATTTTTAATAATATACAGTTGAGCCCCGATTTTCCAAACTCTCAAAGGACTGAATAAATAGTTCGAAAAATTGAGGAATTTGGGGTAATCTAAGAGAGTTTCTTATTCAATAGACCAAGAAAATAACTCGAAACATCAAAAAGAAAAAAAAGAAAAAGCATGTTCAAAGAATTGGGGTTCAACTGTACTCCACAATTATTTACTCTGTTCTCTACTCTAATATATGCCTAAAGTGTATTTATTTCAAGCAGTAGATTGGTATGTGAGAGGATAACTTCTATAATGATGTATATATTAGCAATATCAATACTTTTATTTTCTATTTATTTTTTAGGTGACAATGTAGCATCTCCGGCTTTTTTCAAAAGTTTACAAGAAATCATACATGCGGTACATGTTACATATTTTCTTTAATAGTTTATCGTGTAGAGGAGGAAGAATGGATAAGAGAGTGTCTAGATTGTAACACTTTTTGTAAAGTAAATCACCAGGAAAAAAATTATTTACAAGAAGCTTATGTAAAATCAAACTGATATACCTGCTGTTATATCATTAATGGCTAAAACTTTATAATCCACCGTAATTATTCAAATTAGTGCGGTGGTGCTTATTTAATTTTTGGTATTGTTAGTGCTAATATTATTATTTTAAAATGGACAAAATGCAAGCTCCGCCAAAAATATAAACACGATAGAACCTTGTAGATAAAGTGACAGTTTGAGGCCATGTGAAGAGAAGTCATTATTCAAAAAATGGTAAAGTGACATATTTTTTATATATTTAGGTAAATGGCGCATTCATTGTAGATGAAGTACAAACAGGCGGTGGTTCCACGGGAACATTTTGGTAAGATTTATGTTTCCACTTTGTCATTAAATGATGTCATTTTGGAAATGGATTTCAGTTGATATTTAAGATTTTTAAATTTTAGATTCTATATTAATTATAGAATCGTGCTGGAAGTATTCTTTGATTTGAGATTTGAGCGTTATGTTTTCTACATGATAACGACAATGTATTCTCCAATGAAAATTATGATTTCGAACCAAATAAGATGCGTCCCTTAAAAATAATTGTATGTAACTGTTAATTTAACCAGAAATTTGAAACTAATTCAAGTATCGGATTTATTTTTTCTTAAAAAAATCATTTTGGATTTTTTTATGTGGTTTAAAAGCATTATCAATATTTCAGGGCTCATGAACGTTGGGATTTACCTACACCACCAGACTTTGTTACCTTTGCAAAGAAGATGTTGATTGGTGGATTTTATTTCAAAGAGGAATTTTTGCCTAAACAGGTAATTTATTTTGTCATTCATAGGTCATATATACATTTTTGTTCACGCGGTCATTTTCAACCAATATAATGGCTTCATGTAGAATTTGCATCGGATAACCCTATTTCTACTGGAGCGTTGTTTCAACTCTTATATACTTTTTACATAACTTTTGAATGAATGGTTTATACGACTAGAAATTGTAGGACTTTTTCTATAATTTATCTAGGATCATTGTGAAAATAAATATTTTTGGTAAATAGGGAAAATTTTCCCTTAGTAACCAAATTTTAACTAAACTTTCTTATTTTTGCTCGAAAAAACGTTGCGACAAATTTTGGTGACTAAAAGTTTTTTTACTTGATTTTTTTTCATCACCTGTTTTGACTTGATGACGTCATTATAAATTAATAGTGTCATCAAAAAAATAATTCTTGAATTCTACAGCATGGTTCCATAAAAATTTACAGAGAAGGAGGGGGGGTGTGTTCCAAAGTGTTAAGGAGCTTCCAAAAGGCCCAGTTTTATTAGGGTTTACAAACCTTTGGTCCAGGGTGAGCACTTTTTTATTTTCGGTACAATTTTAGCTTTAAGGTTTCTTTTCTTTATATTGTTAACTAAACGTATAATTATTGGCAAGGGGTTATGGATTGTGGAGGATGGATTTTTGAACATAGCTTCAGGTTTTAAAGCATAGAACTATGTTCAAAAATCCCTCCTCCACAGTGATGATCTACTCTTATTTTGACCAATGTAATTTAGACACTGCGATGGCAAACTTTGTTATATCTGCTATGTGAAAAGTTTAATTCTGAATTTTTCCGTAGGCTTTTCGCATTTTCAATACATGGATGGGTGATCCAGCCCGTACTGCATTGTTAAAAACAGTAATTGATGTTATAGAAGAAGATAAATTATTAGAAAGAGTGCAAACGTCTGGTGCTGCACTAATGAATGGTTTACTCGATCTACAGGTGAATACATTCATATATTATTGTGTAGAAAATCAGATCGTGAGAAGGAATGAGTATGCTCTAATATAGACTAGAATTTTGTTTGAAATAGAGTTACACTTTCGTCTTAGCCCCTCAAATAAAGTCGACGTTGAGGTGTTGCTATGGCGATCTGTGCTTGAATTAGTTAAAATAATCACTGTGGAAGAGTCAATTTATCACAGAGTGGCCACACTTCCTCAAAACTTCTCAAATCTGCAAAAAATCTTCTCTGAACTCCTCCAAAGTTCTCCAAAAATGGGGATTTTTCAATTCAATTCAATTTTCTCATTTTTCCTCAATTCTCCTATAAAATTCTCATTTATCTATCAATAAATTTTGATTAAGAACCATCCTACTATGTTAGTAACTACATTAATAACTATATTAATGACTATATTTTAATAGTCACTGTGCTTAATCTGATTACAAATACATAAGGTGCATTTGATTAACATGACACATGTCTTTAAATATCCTCAAACTTTTTGTAGTTTTTCCGAAATCTCAAAAAATGGAGAAAGTTCTCCTCAAAATTCCCAAATTCTCAATTCCCCTCATTTGTCTTCATAAAAAAGTGTGGCAACCATGATATCTACCAATGATATGTCTTCTTTTGGCTTTCGCACGGAATTTTTCGACTGTTGCAAACCTTAATAACGCTCTTCATTAAACAGACTTTTACAAGCATCGTGTGCGCGTGTGTGTGTGTGACAGATGGTCTTTAGAGATTATCTTAAAAGCGTGTTACAAAAGTAAGACGAAAGTGACTTGTGAAAATCAAAAAGCGTGTATTTGATTGGTTTCTGTTTTAAAAAAGCCAATCAATTGTAAACGTTGATTTCCACAAGGCAAAAAATTCGCTGTTAAAGTCAATAGAAGACATTCTATTGGTAGAAATTGACGTCACACCATGTTGTTTTTTATTGGCTTTTGCGGCAAAATTTTTGCTTTGTGGAAATCAGCCCTTTAGGCGGATCTCCACTAGGCGAATTAAGCCAATGCATTGGTTGAAAGCGACGTCACCTGACAGTTGACGTCACTTCCAATCAATGTTATGGCTTCCTTCAGAATTCGCCTAGTGGAGTTCCACCTTAAGTTTGTTTACTGCTGCACATAATATTTTTGAGACGTGCTGAATTCTTTTACTACTACTTTCGTACCTTCTCGATTACATAAATCTTAAAATCTGTGAGAAATTTATGATTATATTCTGTTTTCTAGTCCCGTTATCCTGACAGTGTAGAAGATGCCCGTGGTGTTGGAACATTTTGCGCTATATCATGTTCAACACCAGAGTTGAGAGACAAACTGTCTTATACTATGAGAACTCTAGGTATATTTTATGTTTTAATTAGTTTTAATTTGGTTAAGGATCATATTTAAATTATGAACCAAAGAAACCAACCCATTCTTTGCAATTATTTTCAGTCGAGCTTTAACTTTCTTACCATAACAAAACCTGTTGTTGTTGGCAATTAGGTTAGATAATCAACGGTTAAAACAAAACCTGCCAGTCATCACTGTGGAGGAGAGATTTGTTAGTATATTTTCAGAATCTGACAACTATGCTCAAAAAATACTCCTCCACGGGTGATGTCCGGCAGTTTTATTTAGCCTTGGGTAGTTACAAGTTGATCTGAATGTGACGATTCAATTAGCTTTAGTTTTACTAAGGTATCCTTTACATGTACCTCTAAATGAGTTTCACCCTAAACGATCTTGCATTTGATTTGTTTCTTCGTACGAGGAAACTAGTCAAATGCAAGATCGTTTAGGGTGAAACTCGTTTAGGGGTCCATGTAAAGGCTGGCGGAAACTATATTTGTATTACGAACTAATCATATTAATTTCATTATCCCAGTTGGCAAGCACTTGTTCAAAGTACGCAAATAAAACGTCGAGTGACGTTGTTCTGGCATTTTTACTGCTTACTTTGAACAAGTCCGCCAGGATGTTGTTACTTATTTTCTCAGGCTTTATATATATATTGGTTATTGATATCTTTTACATTCTATTATTAGGTTTACAAAATGGTGGTAATGGTAAACGTAGTATAAGATTTCGTCCTTCATTGATATTTAATGAATCGCATGCTGCTTTAACTGTAGAAATGCTGGAAGAGGCAATTACTCTTTGCAGAAAAGAAAAATTAAGACACGGACGATAAATTTAAGTGTTATATTTATATATATATATTACGTATTTACATATAGACTTTTTAATTTCTGTATGTTTTTGTTTTTAGTTGTGTACATAATAAACTGCTATGGAAACATAGCTTGATAAGCTTACTCCCAACGTCTTTTAAATTTTTCTAAATTTATCTCAGTTCTTTAATTTATCCGAATAAACGCCCCCGACTAAAATAAACACCCCTATAAAATGCTAGAAAATGTAATAAACGCCCATATCCAGAAATATTACAGGGAAAGGCAACCTCGTTCCCAGGGCTTCTTCTCTCTTGGGGGAAAGAGAGAGGTGCTCCTTTTAACTGATGAACACAAAGTGCCCCCTTCCCTACCATACTTTTATTCATAATAGAACGAATGGCTATTACGGCTTGAAATGTTGGAACTTTTCTATAATTTATCTAGGATCATTTTGAAAAAAAGATTGTTTAGTAACTAAGGATAATTTTTGACAGGTGGTAAAACATTTTTTTCAAAAATAAAATTTTCTGCTTATTTTTTCTTGAAAGACATTCCGACAAAATTTTGTGACCACAATTTTTTTCCCCTAAATTTTGTTTTGCACCACCTGTTTTTCCCTGATGACGTCATCATAAGTAATGACGTCATCAAAAAAATAATTATACCAAAGTGTTGTTTATGTGTTAAGCGGTGTTTACACGCTACGATTTTTAGTCACGATTCGGTACTCTACGAACTGCCATTATGGAAAATCGGCCACGATTTTGAAAAATCTGTAAACGGTTAACAGATTTTTGCAGTGTCGTACACACTACGTCTAAACCATAATCAGTAAAGTATCGAATCTGCCCGATTAATCGTAGCGTGTAAACACTGCTTTAAACAATCGACCAGTGTTGAACTGATCACCGACCAACCGACCACTAAAAATCGACCCCATCGACCAGAAAAATTAAAAAATATATTCATTTTAGCATTTAGAAATTAGAATGTTTGTCGTATACAATGATACCCAGCCCTCGTCCCCAGGCCCTTGGTCCCCTAAATTTTTACATTTAAGACTTCAGGTGACAGTATTGTAGTCCTCTCGTGAAAAACATAAATCATTCATAACCCATCTATTTATGATTATTGTCATTGCTGGTAGTCAAAAGGTAAAATGACGCACTTCTTACGACTTAAGAAATTTCATGTAGCCCTAAGGAATTAAGTAACTGAATAAACACGTGTATACGATCAGTATAAACGATCAAATTTGTCTATTCGTGGTTATTTGATTGGAATATAAACACAGCATGATACAGAAACCTCGTTCCCGGGGCTTCTTCTATTTTGACGTCTAAAGCCCCGGAAACGAGATTGCATGATATACACGTGAAAAAAAAATTGTTTTCAAGTAAAAAATTATAACTACATTTCGTAAATGCATAAAGAAAAAAGGTTCTTTTTATGACTATAGTAAAAATATAGATAAAGCATGAGGATCCCTACAGTACAGTAACAAAGCTTAAAAAAAATTCAAAAAGGGCCGGGACGAGCTTGCAGTTCTATGTCTCCCGGGCTCTCATTTTTTACTAAATTGGAAGTAAATCATATTTCTAAATGGAGAATGTCTTACGAAATGTCATTACCAACTTGATATGTAATTGTTTGATATTAAAATAAAATTGTAAATGCAAGCTCGGGTGAGTTATAGCACGTATCAGTCCTGCATGACGAAGTTTTGCTCGCACTACCAGCGATAATGCAAATGGTTTATTTTCATCCAATCGTACCGTTAAAAGCTGTTAAAATTGAAACACAAAATGCGAAAGCAATATTTTTACCACCGTCATTTTCCCGAAATATCCGACAAAGTCACAAAATATCCGATATTTCGATGTGTGATAAAAATTACCATGCATAGTGCGAACAGATATTGGTTCACCAAAAACTGCCGTAAATCACCCGAGAGTATTTAGGGGACCAAGGTCCCGAGAGTCATGGCCGAGGGTCGTTGTAGTCGACGTACATGTTGTATACAATACACATGATAACAAATATATATTGTATATAAGCTGCAACCTTGTTCCCAGGGCTTCTTTCTCTCCTTTTCTCACGGCGTTAAACGTCAAGAGAGAAGAGGCCCTGGGAACGAGGTGGTACAAGCTGTAAATGCTTTTAAAAAGATTCGGCAACGCAACTTTATTTTTTCTGATCAGTGGTCGGTTTATACTGGTCGGTTAGTCAGTGGTCGGTTGCTGGTCGGTGGTCGTTAGCCTGAGCTCCAGTCCCAAAGTACAATACTTCTGGTAGTTTAGGACAGGAGCTCAGCAGGCTAGTGATCGGTGGTTTTCGAAAACACTGCGAAAATCCTGGAACTTTCAAATACAAATACAAAATTTCGAACGCACGCGGAAAATGCGGACTATATAGGCCGAAGATTTCAACTTTTAAAGTTTTCAAAAAGGTGAACTCTATTCTGGAAAATAGAGAAAAAAGTTATAAACAGAAAAAGTGGGATGGAATAAAGTATCGAATAATGTAAGAAAAGTTGGAGCCGTTTTGAGGACAAACACTGTGTGAAGCAACGTGCAATCAATAAGGAGTAAACTAGCGGCATGAAATACGCTGTAAGTTTAAACTTATTAAAATGCGAAAATATTCAAAGATATATTATACAGATATTCACTGAGGATACCCCTCCCCTAGTCAGGGTACCCAACTCTACCACCGCTCGCTACGTAATCCCGTTTATCGCTAAATATACGATTTTGAATTGGTAGCACATTTGATTTAAAATCCAAATATAAATATCATATTAAAAATTAAAAGAAAAATAATAAAAACAAGGTGAGAGCTTAGTTCTACTTGGCTACCCCTCCCCACACAACGGCAGACAATGATGATTCAAGCATTTTGTGATAACGGCGTTGGGCGCGTTTGGCGATCATACTCCCTCGTTGTACCTGCAGCAAATTTATGATGTTTAGCCTGAGAATTGAACATTGTCTGTAAAATAGGCTAGTCACGTTCTAATGTTATTCTTTCGCTGCTACTACTACCATTTTATTGACTGTATTTTTTGCGTTGTTTTTCAATTATTTGATTGGCTGATTGCATTTTTCTTGGCATATGATTGGATCACAGCATTTTAAAGTTTTTTCGCGAAAGTTTAGACTTGCTTTCGACAGCAAAAATATAAATTTCTGTAAAGAATGCTGATAACCCAAATATATTTCTGAAAATTCTAAATACTTGTATTTAGTGTCATATACTGGTATACTCACCTATAGCATAATAGCTGGGCATGGGGGATGAAGATGACTGGAAAAAGCTCACAATAGAGGAAAAAGTTGTGCACAAGGTAATTTTTTTTGCATAAAATCTGCAAGGAAAGCGAAAGAGTGACAAAATTCCACTCTACCCCGAGATCTTATGTTTCGTGTGCGTAAATGCAAGCCCTCTGGGCAAATTAATGTTAAGATTATCATCATATTATTTTTTCCACGAAAAACTACGAACATTTGTTTGCATGGCATGTTCACCATAAGTAGTTATGCTATCATTCATATTGTTGACAAAAATAATTTAGACACATGCGCTCAGCCTTCTGAATCCAAAGCAAACTAGGACGGCACGTAAGACCTACTGTAGGCCTAATTTTAGGTCGGCATTGCCATTCTAAAGGGCATCTCCGAGGTCGGCAAAAGATGAGTAGTTGAATAATATCTTTGACTTTGAAAATCCAGGCAATTCTTTGCTATTATGTATAGCTAGCTAGCTAGCTACAGTCTCAAAGATATAACAACAGGACATTAATACAAGCTTGCTTAGCTATTTTTGTGTATGATATTTACAAGTTATAAACTTGAGTAACAACTCACAAAAAATTGTTTCCATTGATCTCCATCATCACGTACAGATACATTTCAACGGTTCTTCGTGAGCAAGGATTTCTAGTTCCTCAAACCAAGCATTTTTACCGATGTATGATTTTTTATAAACGTAGTTGTCATATTTAATTAATAAGTGACTAAATTTTTCTTTGTGACTAAATTCTCTACTGATTAAATTTTATTGTCGACTTTTTTGCAACCCATGTAAATTGAACCTTATTTATGGGGTAATATAAACTGGGTTAAATTTACGGTGGCAATTTTCATTTGTCATTATTCACGTTGCACCACTATTCTCGAATAGCCAGCGCGAAAGACTATTAAAACGGAAACGCTCGCTTCTTGTTTGGTTTTCCTACTAGAATAATCAAATAAAAACTAGTGCATAGTGCATAAGAGAAAGCTGTACACTGGTTCAAACAAAAAAAGAGTAGGCTGGCAAGGCTAAGAAGTGAAGCTTTTTCTCTCGCTAAATTCCTGTGTGGCTTTTAAGTTCCGATTTTCTGATCATCCCTGATTTTATATTAAAGCCGTGAGAGCGCTCTGAGAAATGTCTACTCCAGTCTATTTTTTTATTTTTTTATCTTATTATTTATTGATTGATTCAATGAAGAGTCGACAGCGCAAAGGGTCATGACAGGTAGCCTGATAAACCGAGGGTCTGGTTTAAGGAACTAGAAATCATTGCTCACGAAGAACCGTTGAAATGTTTGCTAATATTTATTGTGATAATTGATAGAGTTCTAACTCAACTTAACTCGGTAGATTTTCCAATCGGCACCCCCAGGTTAGAGTTGTAAGCAGAAACGGAACTAAGTCCGAAAATCGGAATTGAGCAAATGCCGTACAGAAGCACTTTGCGCTATCCCCCAAGCGCCTTCCATTTCTCAGAGCGTTTTTGTGATTCAATCTAGATACTATAATGGTATTAAATTTCGCTTTTCACGCGTTTATTTTTTTGAAATTTTGCGAAACCCACGAAATCTAGCTCTTTTTATCGACTTGTTTTTTGCTATTAATGTGCAAATATAACCCCTTTAATTTTTGTGCACCTTAAATGCGTGAAATTTAAAACGGTGCAGAAATAACCTTCCCACAGCTTCTTCTCTCCTGGACGTCTGTGAAGACGAAGCACTGGGAGCGAGGTTGGGCGCGAAATTACTCGGATATGACTTGGGCAAAATATCAGGTTTATACGAAACTTTCCCGGCCGAAGTTAGAAATTTTATTCTCCAAAGTTGTGGAAAATTTTGGAGAGCCGTGTTAAAATTCCGGGTCATTCCAGGGCGTTCACAAATGTAAAATAATCCAGTCCAATAATGTAAATCTAAAAACTTTCTTTAATTCTGCAGTAAAGATGCTAGAATAATGTTGAATGACAGTGTTCTAGCATCTTCACTGGTAACTTTGAACAAATCTTTGCTCACTGTTCACCATAATGAAAAGCACACGTGTTTACTAGTTTTAATAAAATAGGATGTAAAAATAAAATGTCTAGACATCTATTCAAAATAGAATGTTTATTTCATGGTTTCATGGTTATAAAACAATAAGTTTATTAAAGCCCTATTCGCATGTACTTAAAAATTGTCGTAATGATTTACGACTAAAACACTGTTCATTCCTTCTTTCATTACAGAAAAGGAAAATGCTGTTAAATTATTCAAAATTTATTCAAAACAGTATTGATTTGCTTCATAATTTATCCCGTTTTCCCCGTTAAAATGACTTGGAAATCGATCCTATACACGCCAACATTTTCCAAGGCACGTGTGCAAGTGTGATCACACGCCACTTCTGAACCAGGCCTGATATATCTTGTTTGGCATATATAGTATCATTATTCATACTAATGTATAAAGTATTTTTTGTGACCAATAGAAGTAGTAACTTGTATATATTATTTATGCAGTATGCTTATATATCCATAAAAACAATGCAAAAGACAAGATAATAAGATTAAGCAATAAGATTGAATTTCACTCTGAGATGAATCAATCAAATATATTTGTTTTTCTTGCAGATTTGGAAAGCTCGTGTTGCTGGTTATGAAGAAGCTACAAAGAGATTTCGTTTGATTGATGATGAAAAAAGTCCCGAATATAATAATTTCCTTGGTTTGATAAAAAAGTTTGTTATTGATTCAAATGCTGTAGCACAAGAGAAAGGTTTAGAAGCTGTCTACTCCTTTGTTGAAAACGCTGCATGCGCAACCAAGTAAGAAATCATTTCATTATCTAACCACAAACTGTATATTTTAAAAATTGTTTTCCACTGTCAGAATGTGAATTATATATAATGTTCAACAGGAAATAATCACTAATGATATTTAGCCTGCCAAACAAAGTTTGGATAGGCAAGTTTGGATAGGCTATCACTATCACATTGTGACTGCAGCAGCAGCAGCAGCTTGCTTTTTCTATTAGACCATGTTCCTGAAGTGTTACCATTTTGAAATTTGGTACCAGCATGCCAGGTGATTTTTTGGAAGGACTCACCAATCGTTTTTCGATTTAGTCCATTCAGATCTGAGTTTTAGGCAAAAAGTTGACTTATTTTTCTCCTGTTTATAAGGATTTAACCACAGGCATATTGAGACTTTGAAAATTTGAGAGAAAAAAGGGTCATAAAACATAATTACTATACTATGAGTAAGTTGATGATTTATTATAACATTTATTCCAGTGTGGATTAGAAATATAATAACAGGAAGTTTTAATAAAAGAAATAAATTAATTCAAAGAAAATATATTCTTCTACTGCATTGTTGTATTGTCTTGTGTTTTTATTATTTGTTGATGATATAAACGAGTCTCAATTTAATACGGTTTCTTTTATATCTTATAAAGGCATATAGGCTGTATACATATATCCTACATAAAAGTTATAACGTTTCCTATATGCATGTAGCCTATATACACATAGACTATACATATATATCATTCTTGAAATTAAATACATATAGGAATACTGCAGCATTATATTCTCTCCTCTGTAGATTTTATTTTTGAGATGATCCCTTATAACATCAGAAAAATGTGATGTATTTAGAGTATTCTATAATAATTTTTTGACTTTCAAATTGAATTGATCAAATTGATCATTAAATCCTCCTAAAATATTTAATATAAATTATTAAAGAAAACAGCTGCTGTCGTTTTAATAATTTTATGGTTTAGGTACTTGACTGAGATAATAATAAACTCATAAGACAACCAAACAGATTAATTTAATAAGTAACCATTAGAAGGTGAAATTTCCTGAATAAATTTGACATAAAGAATCCAAGATACAATCTCAGGGTATAATCTAGGAAATTAATTTGGGCAGCTGTGTTACACAAAATTGGGAATTTTGACACTCAAATTAATCAGAAATATAACTTGAAATATGACTTTATTCTGACATATAGTAGACCAACAACTATCACATACCATATTCAATACATCCATGACTTGGGTATATTTTTAGATGAATTAGAAACGTTATATTTTGCCTAGATTTGTCCAGATGTGCCCAGAAAGCACTCAATACCCTCAAATTTGGCTTGTATTATTGCTTTTGAATTTACATCTATTCTGTATTGGAACCCTTTAATGTATTACTGTAGCTCCTGAATCTACATCTATTCTGTATTAGAAATAACAGACACAAGACCCTTCAATAGGGAATATAATTTAGAAACTATGAATAAGGCAATGAAGAAGATCAAATGGCATCAGTGTGACTAAGATTTCCTAAAGATTGATCCATTCTTCAACCCTTTTCTAATGTCGTACTTGTCACACTTGGCAATCACCTGTGGACTGGCTGAAAATTAAAATTATGTTTAAATGCACTCCTCTACAGGTGATTGCCGTAGTGAATTTCGAGGACTGGATACTGACAACACTTTATATTATTTTTGCCATAATTTTAAAAATTTATGTCATTTCTTGTGATGACCAGCAGTTATTTCAGACCCCGATAATAATCCTCCTTTTATTTGTCCTTATAGGTGTTGCAATGATGTTGTTTCCGGTATTGTTGCAAAAGTTTTAAATGCACGTACAAAAACAAAACAACTCGGAATTGACATTTGTTTGCTGTATATAGAATTAGAAAAACAAGATGTTGTTTTGGTAAGGATACCAAGTGTTACATTTTGATGTTATGAAGGAGATTTAACTCCTCTGTACTCTGTACTCCAGTTCCTTTTCCCAGCTATCACAAATTGTTATTGAAAACTGTTTACATATTTTACCAAATCCAAGGAGTAAGAAGTTACAATATGAGCCTATAACTATTGAATTATACCTCTCAAATGTTATTGGTACATATCCACCTCCACTTTCACATTGAAATCACATTGCATAGGCATATGAGTATGTAATTTTATAATAAAAAATGCTTAATTTTGCCCTATATTTAGAGAATGTCTTCTCCACGTAGTTAAGGAAGGTTTAATTGTTTGTAAAATAGCTGAAAATCTTGCTACAAATATTTCAATTATCTCTTGCAACTAAGTTTCTTCTTTTAACTTTGGATCAAAGCTCAATGCAGAATCCGCATTTATTTTTGATGACGTCATAATTAAAAAAATGCTGATTCTGCAGATTTGAGAATATGATATTACCAGAGGGAGCTTTGTTTCATATACAGTACTTGCAGTACTATCATTCTGAGCTTAGATCCATGGTTAAGGAAGTTTCTGAGCCCCAGCCATTTTACTTCATTTTGGCCATGGGGTATGACATAATTGACCAAAATATATTATTCACATTTTCTTATTTGTTATAATAGTTGTCAAAAAACCTAATGGTATGAGTTCACCATTTATTAAACCTTCCTTAACTATGTGGAGTTACATTCAGACATTCAAATTTGGCAAGCTAATTTTTCTATGAATGGAACATTTATCTGAAAATTAAGATTCAGTATAAACATTTGCCAAAATTGCCTGGTTATTATTACTACAGCAGGCCTCTGAATTCACACCTGCATTCCTTTGTGGAGGAGCATCTTTGGAAACTAATTTGCAGCGGAATGCCAACAAGAATTCAGAGGCCTGTACAGATGTTGGCTTTTATTGTCCAATTCACATTAAGCTAGTTCCTGAAAATGATTAACATACAGCAGTGTTTAAGTATTATTTACATGTAGGAAGAGTTAATAAATGGTTTTGCAAACAAGCAACCAAAGATTATTGCCGCTTGTGTTTCAACTGTCTGCACTGCACTCAGGTAAGATTTACAAGAGTGGTCAGGGAACTATGGCACTTACTAATCATGGAGTGAGCTGCTTTCATTTAAAAAGTGCAGTTTTCCCATATATGTATTATGTGATATGACATTGCACTGCTCTCCTCCACAGTGATTTAATGTAATTATGTCTTAAATGTGTTCAAATTGTTTATTTGACCTGAAACTTTTTCAACTTAATAAGGACATGAAATCCTAATGTCATGTAAAATGTTAGTGTTTATCTTGGATATGAAATTTCACTACCCCCCTCCACTGTGACTTGACATAATTCTACCTTGATAATGGTGTTCCAATTGTTTATTTGACCTGAAACTTTATCAACTTAATAAGGACATAAAACCTTAATGCCATGGAAAATTTTGATGTTTATCTTTGATATGTTATTTCACCACTCTCCTCTACAGTGAACTGACATAATTTTAGGTGTCCCAACATCTTAATAAATATGCATTATTTCAAACACTGACATATATTGTGTGTATGCAAATTATATTTATGTGCTTTCACGTGGTTTGGTAAGCTACTTTCAATACCTTTGATTTCAAAATTGAATGTTTATATGACCAATTCTTCTTACTACATACTAATTTCCAATTCCTGGTAATCAATAGCAAATGGCTATATTATTTCTGAATCTTTATTTGTGCATGTACCAACTGGAAATATCTGATTGTTAACAACATATTTTCAACTCCATTAGGGAATTTGGTGGTAAAGTTATTATGATGAAAAGTCTTGTCAAAAGTATTCCAACCTTGTTAGGTCACAGCGACAAGAATGTAAGAGCAGAGGTATGTAAGAGTTATAAAAAAATTATGAAAAAATCAATGGTCGTTATAAGAGCAAAAAATCACTGTGGGGAGTGGGATTTTTGAGCATGGCTTCACTCTTATTTTGACTATTTTCAGTGCTCGAAATAAGAGAGAATAATCACTTCACTTCTGGTGGAGTGTTTTTTAAAAACACTCTGCCACAGGCGGTGTCCGACTGTTATTTGGAGGCTAGACAGTGATTATTTTCTTATTTCTTTCTTGTAATGATATGAAATTTCACGACTCTCCTCCACAGTGACCTGACATAATTTTACCTTGAAAAATTGTGTTCCAATTGCTTATTTGACCTGAAACTTGCAAATCATATTTATACGCTTTAGGTTTAACTTTCACTTGGATTGGTGGACTAGTTTCAATACTGTACCTTTAATTACATTCTCTTTTTGACTTTCCTAGACAATGAATCTATTTCTTATGCTTATAGACAAAACTACTAGCAATTGAAATTTATAAATGGATACGTGATGCTGTCAAACCACAATTGCAGAACATTAAACCAGTTCAGGTAATCTTTTTTACTACTGTGTAAAAACCGATCCCAGTTTTAACATTGCTCTAGTGCCTTTACTGCGGACTTTGAGCAAGTTTTTGTCCACTGGGATATGTAGCAGAGATGGAGATAAGTGTATTAATCAGAAGATAATTTAACCTTAAAAGTAGACATTGCTTTCTTTAAATTTACAGAAACCCTCTTTTTTCTTAAACTCTCCAAATTGCATATTTTCAGAAATAGTGATTATATGGATGCCCTTTCGGTCTTCTTGACTTACCCGGGTGATAGGGCTATAATTCCGATTTGAAATTCTAACTGGTCAGAGCGCTAATGTCATAGCAACTAACTGCAATGGTATAAATGTAAATAAAGAAGTAAGTTCCTATTCTAGGGGTGCATTTGATTCGCATTTTAGTTGGTCCACTAATCACACTGATCAAACCCAATTTGCATTTGATTCGGATCTCAGATTGATTCGTGGGCCCACCGATCAAAACTGCTCGCGACCCGGTTTGTTTAGTGGGATCGGAGTGATCCGCTTGTTTGGTTCAGTTTTTTCCTACTGATGAAACTGAGTTTCTTCATTAACCTAAATGTCAAAAGTAGAATATTCTACCAGCAAGTAAATATAATTGAGGGAAGAAATAAAATAAACAAATAAATTAATTTTTAAAGTTACCATTTTGAATAATTAGCGTCCATTGCATCGGTAACTGACATTAACAAATTCAATACTGATTAGGAAAAAATAATTTTTACGTTATATTACAACCAATAGAGCAATGGAGGTTTTAGAAAGTATTATTGTCCTCCAAATGTAAAAGTATGATAAGCATAACATAGCTGTTTTCTTTAAGAAAAGTGTATTGCCAATTTAATCAATAATCACATTCACGTAATTGTCACTACATGTCTCTCATGGCAAAGCCTGCTTCTCCACAGAAATGAGTACAGGGCTCGAAATAACAGCCGGTCATCACTGTTGGCTGAAAATATTCTGAAAAATCTCTCCTCCACAGTGATGACCGGCTGTTATTTCGAGCCCTGTGAGTAGCAGTTATTTTAACCTGTGACTGTTAAATATTCTTATATATTTTAGTTAAAAGAATTGGAAGATGAATGGGCAAATGTTGATGCTACTCCTCCTAAACCTACTCGTTTTACACGTTCTGAACAAGCAAAGATGGCTGCTGCTCCTCCTCCTGTTCAGAGTGCTGATGTGGATGATGGTGGTTCTGATGATAGTGGTGGGGGTGGGGGAGGTTAGTGTTTAAACTCTTTTTGGCCCACCAAACAAAGTTTGGATGGGCTATTGCTATCACTTTGCGGTGGTGGCGGCGGCATCCTACTTTTCTGAATAGACCATGTTCCCAAAGGGCTAGCATATTGAAATTTGGTACAAGCATTCATAGCGATATTCTAGAAGGGATCGCCAAATAATTTTTGGTAAAAAGAGTCCAAATTGAGTTTTTGGTCAAATGGACCGAAAAGGCATGGTACCAACCTGAAATTTGGGTATGGCATTTTAGGCAATATTATGAGACCGCTGGCCAATTTTTTTTCTATTTCGTCAATTTGGGACCGAGTGTCAGTGAAAAAGGGATTATTTCGAACATTTAATTTACATTCACCAAAATGATTTTCTCATGATTTTTGTTGACTTTTTTGAATTCAGTTCATAAGGATTCGACAAGAATCACATTTGGACTTAGAAATTTTTTGAAACTTAACTTTTCTATGAGACTTTAATTGTGAATCTTTTTGGCAGCCATTTTGTATATTTTGGGGAAGCTCCCTCCTCAATGTTTTGAGATGATAAGTGATATTTTTTATAAAAATAAATTAAAATTTTAAGAATTAAAGTCTCCATTTTGATTTTGGGAAGCTTCCTTCTTCAATTTTGAAATAACTATTAATGTTATATCCACTTTATGGTCCTAAGTTGGTTGTTATAACATTAATAATTCTCCCAATCCAAATTAGTAATATAATGACAATACACAATTCAACAGAGGAAGATTATTTTAATAAAAAAAATTAATAACTACATGGTTTCTATTAATAATAAAAGCAGTATAGTCAAATAATATTATGTGTTATAGTCTATGTGTATATTTTATGTACATATGCATATATACATAGTACATACATAAGTATACACATATATACACATATACACAAAGTATTTAAAAACACAACTAATACTATAACATAGGTATATTCTCTATTTTATTTTGTATGTACATAATGATATGATGTATAATTTGTGCATGCAATTTATATCTACTGTGGAGAAGTGATTTTTGAGCATTGCTTCAGGCTACAAATAAACATAAATGTAAAACATTAATTACTATCATGAGTGGTTTTTTATAACATTAATTATTCCTTATGCTAATTAGAAATACACAATTCAGCAAAGGAAGGTTTTTTAATAAAAGAATGGTATTCATTCAAAGAAAAAATATTTTTATAAAATAATTTGTAATTAATCTTTTTTTCACTCTTCTGCTTTTGCTTTTGTTCAGGTCCTGCTATTGTTATGGACCCATGGGATATGTTTGATCCTGTTGAAATCTTAACGAAGTTACCCAAAGATTTCTATGAACAAGTTGTAAGTGTTTTTTATGTGTAATGTATCAGAGGCTTTAACTAAATACTCGAGGCTTTAACTAAATACTCTCACTTTATTGATTTCTGTCAAATATCTAGCCTTAACTTGTGTGTAATCAGCTGTTGTTTAATACCATCAGACAAAGACTTGAATTTTGACCTTGATGTATTCACTAGATAGCCATTATGTTGGTCCCATGTAACTTTTCCAAATAACTTTGAGACTAGAAATTATTGATATATTCCAATTAATAACAAACAAACACTGTGGAGGAGAGATTTTCTAGAATATTTGCAGTCAATTTGGCTGCAAATGTCTCTCCTTCTCAGCGATGACCAGCAGTTATTTTAACCCCTTAGAACTATAAGTATTTTATTGCATTTTTTTAAGGAAAGTAAGAAATGGCTTGAAAGAAAAGAAGCTTTGGAAGCACTAGATAAACTAACATCAAGTCCTAAGATAGAACCAGGACAATATGGAGAAGTTTGTGCTGTGTTAAAAAAGGTATGGAATGATTGGAGACCTAGTACATACATCTTGGTTAGGGACCATCTCAAAATTTTGCTCCAAAATCAACTTTTTTGGCAGGGTTAAATCAACTAAAATTGACAAAATTTAACACAAATTAATCTTGTGCAAGTTCAATGAGCTTGCAATAGATTGGTTTCTTCGGTATGAAGAAACCAATCTATTGCAAGATCATTGACTCAATACTCTTCTCAGTAGATTTAATTTTTGATATGGTCACTTATGTTTGTAAGACAATACAGTAAGGTGGAGAGGGTATTGTGGTTTTGTGGAAGAAATTTCTTACTTTTTATTAAATTTTATAGTTAAGATAGGTGGCACCATATTTTGTACAATTATTTTGCTTCTTTTAGATCATAACAAAAGACAGTAATATTAACGTTGTGGTCGTGGCTGCTAAGTGTGTCACAGGACTTGCAAAAGGATTACGGAAGAAATTTCAGACATATTCTGGCTTGGTTATACCAGCTATATTTGGTAAATTTAAAGAAAAGAAGTTGAATGTTGTGATATCATTGAGAGATGCAATCGATTGTGTATTTGCTACTGTAAGAATCTATGTCTAAAGCAGTGTTCAAAATAAGCAAATTAGTCTCTAAAGATGCTCCTCCACCGGGGAAAGCCAACCTGAATTTCCAGGCTTGCATTTTTATATATGTGCTAGGTTTTACATTCACTTGGTTTGGTACTTTAAATACTTTGCCAGAAGCTATGCTCAAAATCACTCCTCCGCAGGGAATATTTGCTTTTATTTTGACCACTACTGATAATTGTATATTAGTTGGTGGCAAGCCTTAATATAACGGTCGGATATCACCTGTGGAGGAGTGTTTTTGACTACAGTTTGCAGCTGAAAACTATTTATAAAACACTCCTCTACAAGTAATGTCCGACCGTTATATTGAGGCTTGTGGTAGCGAGTCAATGGATTGACTTTTTACCGAGGAAATTATGAATTATACTTGTAAAATTACTGATTATGTTGTCAGCTTCTTAAGTTTTATAACAGCTTGAGAATCCATGACGTCATACATTTCTCATCTCTTAATTATAGGGTCTGTTTTTGTTTGGGACTAATTAGGAGTCTTTGGGGATCTCTTACAATTTTTGTAAAAAAAGCTGTTGCCAATAGAAAAGCTTTATCATTTATCTTCCAAATCAGTGAAAACTCTAAAAAAAAATAATTATGGGGCTTGTTTCTAAAATGGTTGTCTGAAAACCCTCCTTCATAGATTTATTTGTGTGTTTGTAATGGTTGTATCAATTAGAAGCAAGTCTTAAAATAACCGTTGGACATCACCTGTGGAGGAGTTGCTGAAAACTGTAGTAAAAAAGCACTCCTCCACAGGTAATGTTCAACAATTATTTTGAGGCTTGTGAAGGTGATTTTTTTGTGTTTAGTATTTATTTAGTGCTCACAGTATGAAAACTTCAATAGACAGTTTTTGAAATAAGAGCAAATAATCACTGTGGCAGGAGAGATATTTGTGCATAGCTTCAGGCTAGTAAGCCTGAAGCAATGCTCAAAACTTTCTCCTATGCAGTGATTATTTGCTCTTATTTCAAACACTGGTAATTGTATCAAAAATTTCCATTAGGTGTGAGCCAAAAGAAGACATTCCATTGATTGAAATTGACATCACACGATGTGTGATGTTTATCTCTCTAATGTCTACAAATGAAATTTCTTTTTTTGGCTTGCGCGCATAATTTTCTGCGTAATGGAAATCAATCTTTAGAAAATTATTTGCATTGCTAGTTTTGTAGATCTGATTCAATACAAAATAGTGACACATCAAGTGTATCACTAAGAATCTACTGAAAAGCATCATTCAACATATCTGATTAACTGATGTCAATTTACTTTAGACAAACTTTACAAATATCATGGAAGACCTTATATCTGCACTTGACAATAAGAATCCTTCCATAAAAGAAGAAACATGCAAGTTTTTGACAAGAGCTTTTTGTGAATGTACTCCAGCAACATTACCTAAAGGCATTCTGAAGCAGATTGCTCCAGCTGTTGTTAAGGTAAATTACAAATATTGTTTGTGCAGGAGAGTACTGTGTCCAGAATCTTGCAATTTGGTTGGTTTCTTCTGTATGAATACAGTATTCAAACCCTTCTTCATATGATATGTCATCACAACATTATAATAAGAAAATTGTCTAAAAGCTTTCATTTTTGCAAACATCCAGTAAAATATTTGCAATTTCAAAATCATTTGATTCTTTGTTTTTACCAAACTTTGTTATTCCCTACTTCGAACTTTCTCATTTTCAAGCAGCTTCTCTTATTGTCATTGCTTTGCTCTATAGTATGCGTTATTTCTGATCATGTATTTAGATCCCTAATAGAAAGTTGTTGGGCCTTCCTCACCAAGAGGCATGTACGACATTTCACTCTGAGATTATATATTGTGTATTATTGTGTTTTCAAATCTAGTACAAAATGACGATTGTCATGTCTACCATTAAAGTAGCCGAAAGGGCTGATAGATTTAAATAATCGATGTATGTATAGAACAAAACTACAAACAAACAAGTTAACTAACACACTTAACCCTATTTTTTTTTTTTGCGTTTATTTTTTGGTAACTAGGAATAATTTTCCCTTAGCAAATAATTTGTTTTGACAGGTGGTAATAAAAGTTTTTCCAATTTTTTTTCTTATTATTTTTGCTTGAAAAACTTTCTGAAAAATTTTGCACCACCTGTTTTCCCTTGGTGACGTCACCAAGAATTACGACGAAATGTTAATTATGTGTTAACCTATCTTCCTGGAAAGTTTTAACACTACAGTATGGTTCCATCAAAAGTTAGAGAGGGTGTTATGAGGGGGAGGCATCATTATTCTGCAATAACTTGTGTTTGGATAATACTTATAACATAAAACTTTAATCAGGTTACATAAGATCACAAAAGAAATGTTTCTGAAAGTTTTGGTCACATGGCTAACCCGTTTTCCCTGATTGTCCCGATAATAATTAATATATGCATTTTAAGCAATGTGATGAAAAATACTGATGGCAGCAAAAAAAAATTGTTCGAAATTGTTCCTTTAATGATACACTATTAGCCTGCCAAGTTTCATCGTTATACGTCGATCAACAGGAAATAATTTGTAACAAAAAAAGTCTGGTCAAATTCAGCTGAAAACTTTACTCATAAAAACTACTCCACAGGTTAATGTCCAACAGTTATTTTGAGTAGTAATTTCTAAAGTTTTAAAAATGAACTTTTCTTTTGTTTTATTTTATAGAAACTTGAAGATACTGTTGGTCCTGTTCGTGACAGTGCTGCAGAAGCTTTAGGAACTGCAATGAAAGTTGTCGGTGAAAGAGCTATGGGACCGTACATTGAACCACTTGATAAAATCAAACAAGATAAAGTATGCAATGTTGAACATTTTAATTCTTAGGCTCAGTCATGATTGTTAAGATATCAAAAGGAAATTGCTATTAACCAACCCTATTTGGGCTGTGGGCGGATTCCAGCCACATGAAACTTAGTCAGATTATATATAATCACAAAAAAATATATTTTGGAAATATTTTAGTCACATGACTAACCCAGGAATTTTAATTTACTTAAAATCTCCGAGTTATAAACTTTTTTAAAAACTTATTTTAAAAGTTTTTTATTTCAACTATTTGACAATTATGAAAAAATGAGGTTTGCAATCAAATTATTAAAATTGTAAAAGAAAATGCTGGAGAAAGATTGATTAAAATATGATTTCAAATCTCAAATAGATTATTTAAAATTGTTGGGCCAATTCTGGATCCAAAACGTATCTTTATTTGTTTTGGCTGAACTTTGCACCAGATCTAGCCTCAGGATGCTTTGATTTTGAATTTGATTTTTTTAAATCTAGCTCCAAAAAACTTTTTGAAGGTCAATAATTATAGACCCAAAAACTTAACTTTGTTTGTTTTGGCTGAAGATTTGCATCTGACTTGCGAGGGTGATTATTTTTAGAATGTAGTGAGACATCAGAAATGCAAATGTTCAGCAAAAAAAGAAGTTAAGTTTTGGATCCAAAATTGTCCTCAAAATCATTTTTGGGACTGGATTTTAAAAAATCAACCTCAGATTATAAATCAGCAGCCTAAGGCCAAGTCAGAAGCAAAGTGTCAGCCAAAAAAACGAAGCTAAGTTTTGGGACCAAAAGTGGCTCAAAAGTCATAAATTTTGGAACTGGATTTTAAAAAATCACATCCAGATTATCCAGTAATCATTTTTAAGAATTTTGATAATTTGATCGTAAGCCTCATTTGTTTCATATATCAAATGTTCTAAAAGAAGTTTTGAAGAAATTTTGAGATAACTCATGAATTTTATTTCTATTGAATTTCTATTAAACTATTCTGAAACGCTCTACCGCAGTCGATATCCAACAGTTATTTTGAGGTTTGCTGTGTACTTTTAGATGTGGCTATGCAGTGTTTGAAATAGGAACAAATAATCACAGTGGAGGAGGGATTTTTGTGTACTGCTTTCAGCTTTGTAGCCTGCAGCAATGCTTAAAAATCCCTCTGCCACAGTGATTATTTGTTGTTATTTCAAACTCTATTATTCATATAATATGTTAACGGGTTGGACATTTGTTAATACCCTTTAGGTGAAAGAATTCTATGATAAAGCTGAACTCACAGCTGCTCCAGGTGGTGGTGGAGCTCCACCTGCTGCTCCTGCTGCTTCTGCAGCACCTGTCAAGAAGGCTGCTGCTGCAGCTCCTAAAAAAGAAGAAAAGAAAGCTGCACCACCGGTATCGTTTGTTTTATTTTTGCTTTTTCTGTTATACTATATATAATACTGATGTATCAAACATTTGTAGTGTTAGAATAAGAACCAATAATCACTGTGGAGGAGGGATTTTTGGGCATAGTTTTAAGCTTTGTAGCCTGAATATTTTCAGACTTTGTAGCCTGAAATTATAATCAAAAATCACTCCTTCACAGTGATTATTTGTTCTTATTTCAAACACTGAATTATTATGGAAATAAGAGGAATTATACATTGTGGAAGAGCTAGAAAGTTGGAAGAAATACTAAAAAAATCCCTCCTTCACAGTGATTATTTCTTCTTATTTTGATCTTTGGTCTCTATATAATTACTATTTTCCAATGCTTTTTTCAAATTTTCTCTGGATTTGTTTAATATTTCTAAAGATGGTTTGCATTATTGTCAAAGATTTTTTATTTCCGAAATTTGCTTGCTGGGAAGGAATGCTGAATCAACAATCTTGCATTTGATTGGTTTCTTCGTACCAAACTTAACACTTTTCATTCTCAAATTTATTGATTTTGACTTTTTTTAAAGCTTTTAAAATATCTTCTTTTCGAAACGAATTTTGGAGATGGTCCCTTATTGTTTGACAATTTGTAACACTTATGATATTATTTGAAGTCTATAATATATCATTTAGGAAAAATCAGTACTTTTTTCATATTATTACTAAGTAAGATACATTTTACAAGTTACACGGAAGATTTTTTTTAAAAAATTGAGAAAGAGAACATTGTATTTCATTACGAAATTATTCTTATTGCATGGTATATAATAATATTATTAATTCTATAAGGATTTGTTTTTTAAATTTGGTAAAATTGTTTTTTGAAAACTTTTTTATAGGGATTTTATTTGTATGGAAAAATGCCAAGCCTTCACCTGAAAATTTCTCATTTCACTAGAAAATAATATAGTTGTTACTGTAAGTTGTTGACATTTTGTTTAGGCAAGTAAACCCCCTGCAAAGAAAGCTGCTGCAAAACCGAAGGTTAGCAATATATAATTGAGTGAATTACTTTGTGAATACTCTATCTCTCCACAGTGGTCTCTTTGAACACTTATCATTATGTTTCACAGTGGCTTAATTGATTTCTTTGTGATGAACCCCTTCAAAAATGTTTCATAGCTACTTTGATACAAAGAAATCAATCAAAACTTAACACATATTTTTAGAGTGCAAGTGGCAGTAAAAAACCTGCTGGCAAAACTGCTGTTAAAAAGAAGAAGAAGAAAGGAGATGATTTTAATGCAGATCAACAGGATTTTACTGACAGTGAGATTGCTGTATGTATAATACTACTTTTACTATATCCAACTTTTTACTGGAATATGATCCACAACATAGACGTAGATATTTTGATAGATCTGGATGTCTTATGATAAGCTACTTGGTACTGTAACCCATAAGGACTAGGGGTCCACACTTGTTTTTCTTTTGTTATGTCTTGTTTTTTGTTATTTTTGTTTCTTCTTTTTTTGCACTCCCCCTTCAAAGCTACAATGTATCTATGTAGCTAGTTATTATTCATAGTAAACTTTAGAAAGGTACTAATATTCAATGCAAACTTTAAGGTACTAAGATCCAACACAAACTTTAGGAAGGTACTAACTAAGATTCAACACAAACTTTAGGAAGGTACTGTTGATGCTAAGGCAGAAGAAATCTTTGGTGCAGCAAGATTGACTCAACTGGCTAGCTCAAATTGGAAAGAACGATTGGAAGCAGTAGATGAAATGACAAAGGTAAGGAATCAAATTTGAATAACATTTTGCTCTTTAATGTTCAAATTTTTTGTTGTCAGGAAAATTTAAATTGCCCTCTCATAATATCTGTAAAAGGTTGTGATCATAGCTTCGTTATGTTACTCTTAACACCAAGCATTTTCATTTTCTTAGATTTCCACCATTTGTGACATAATTTCTATCAACAAGAACACCGTCTATGGGGTGCCGCTACCTAGTGTCAGCCTAGGGGTACCATTCAAAGGAAAAATTATAAACTTATATTTCAGACAGATAGGTCCGGGAACGGGACGCAAAGGTTAATGATTGTTTTTTATTATAGACAATTCAAGGGATGACTGATGACTTACCAGCACAAGTTCTTATTCGAACGCTAGCTAAGAAACCTGGATGGAAAGATGTTAACTTTCAAGTAAGAGATCTTAGTGAGATAGATATCATTTAGAAAAGATTTTGGCTGTTCAGTTTTTTTAATATTTCCTTATTTTTCCATTCTATTTTTTTGTTGAATTTTGTTTTCCGCTTTGATAGGTCCAACATATTCTATATTTAAATCTATTATAATGATTTTATAGCCTCTTTGAAAATTAAATTTCATTTTGGTACTAAACTGGCTTATTTCAGCACCTAGAGTACCATTGAAGTGTTCATTGAATCTAGGAATAATAATAATTTACACTGACATCACTTTCCATATCTGAGCCTGAATTTTGACTTCTGTGAGAAATTTCTACATTTCATAACTCGTAGGATACTTTCAAGCGAGCAAAAACTTGTTCAAAGTCTGCAGTAAAGCCACCAGAACAACGTTGAAATCGTTCATGCATTTTTACTGCGGACTTTGGGCTAACGCATCAACAGAGTTTTGTATTGTTTTGTTTTCAGACCGGACAAGGTGAGGTGAATGTCCTGTTTACAGATTTAATTTCAGAATATGGTTTATATAATAACAAACTGATCTTCCCATACAGGTATTAAATGGAAAATTTAAGTTGTTGGCAATCATTGCTTCAAATTCGTCTCTCTCAAGAAGAAGTGCATGGTATGGTATATCCGGATTGGTTTCAAAGATAGGTGATATAAAGGTTAGTTTTTACGTTAAGTCTTTTAATATTTTCTAAGATTTCGACACAAGTATTTAAAGTTCAAAAATTGAAGTTTAAAAAGTTTTAGCAACACTACGAATTTAATGCAAGCCTCAAAATAACTGTTAGACGCCTATGAAGGAGTGTTTTGGAGATAGTTTTAGCTTAAAACTATGTAAAAAAAAGTACTCTTCCACAGGTGATGCCCAACAGTTATTTTTAGGTGTCCAAATCAGATATTTCAGATATTTTGTCAACAATCTTCTAATGGATTGGTTTCTTCGAACCACTCCATTACAAGCGGAGGAGAGTACTGAGTCAACGATCTTGCAATGGATTCAAATCAATTGCAAGTTTGTTGACCTAACACTCTTCCGTACAGATTCATTTTTGTTGAATTTTTGTCAAAAAAGTAGATTTTGGAACGAAAGTTTGAGATGTTTCCTAATGTTTATATTTTTGAACATTTTAGCAAAAAGTACAAGCTAAAGAAACATTAAAAATATTTGCTGAAAATATATCGTTGAATTATATCAGTTTAAAGGTATGTGTTGACCCATCCCCCTCCCCCATTGATTAACCATTTCCCCGTGTTTTCAGAAGTACTTTATTGGCTTTTGTATATTTTAAGGGATTCAGATTTTCAGAATACAAAATTGTTACTTTAACTCTTTATACTCCCTTGATATATAAAACTTATGCAAAATACGGGGCATAATAAATAATAAATATAAATTTTTTATATTTGAAATAATATCTTCAGGTTGCTAAAGCGGCAGAAGAAGCCAAAAATCCCAAACTACAAATTGAAGCTTTAAATTGGATGAGTGAATCTGTCAAAGAATTTGGCTTCAGGTTTGTTTAGAAATTATGCAGTGGCTGAAATAAGAGCAAATACTGAGGCGGAGGAATTTTTTAGCATAGCTATGCTCCAAAATGACTCTTCCACAGTGATTATTTGCTCTTATTGAAACCACTGTTATGTGTAATTAGTATCTACGAGAGAGCGCTAAGTCAATAAGCTTGCAATCAATTGGTTTCATAAAAAAAAAATAGAAATAATCGTAAGCTTCAAAGCTAAAAACTGTACTCAAAAATACTCCTCCACAGGTTATGTCTGACAGTTATTTGGCATCTTGCAATAAAGATATTCGAATACTTATTATTTTCTTTTCATATTGATCATTTCAGGGCACATTATGATCCGTTATTGGGCTTTCTTTTATCACAGAATCAAATCAAGTGCAACACAAACCTCTCTGCAATATTATATTTCTATATCTATAATCGTGTTGCAGTGTTTGAGTTAAGAGCAAAATCATTATGAAGGAGGGAGTTTTGAGCTTTGCTTAGCCCGAAGCAATGCTCAAAAATTGCTCCTCCACAATGATTATTGCTCTTATTTCAAACACTGGTGTCTTCCAGTAAGCAACAACTTGTTAAAAGTCAGCATTAAAGACGATAGAACAACGTTGGAAAAGTTGTTCTAGCGTCTTTACTACAGATTTTGAACAAGTGTTTGCCCATTGGGCTGCTTGTTGCATGTTGTGAAGCTAAGAACTTGTTTTTGTGGTATTGTCTTCAGAACTAATAATCTGTAGTTCCATGGTGAGAATTCCGATTCTGATTACGTTACTATTTTGTTTTTAGAATTGATCTTAAACCTCACATTGCATTTATCAAGACAGCACTGGCTAACACAAACCCGGTATGTTTATATTCTAAATCAAATACAAGATCTTTTTTAAAAAAAGGTGTAGAGTTTTAAAACGGTTCTAGTAATAAACTAGAAGCATTCCATGTTACATACATAGCAACTTATATAATCAGACTCATAAATACAATTTCCTCTGTTAGAAACTTATTTAAGCAATTTTATCAAAATCTGATGCGATTATACAACCTAGATCATTTGTCATTGGTTATTATAATAGACTTTAATTTTTATTGTTATGACAGTATACAGGCAGATCTCCGCTAGGTGCATTCATTCACACAAATTCTAAATGAAGTCATTACATCTGTTAAAAGTGACATCACCTGTCGGGTGATATCTTTCAACCGATGTAGAGGCTTCATTTAGAAATTGCGCGAACGAATTTGCCTAGTGAAGATGCGCCTTAAGATCATAGACTCATTATTTTTCTCCGTAATTATTGACTGAAGGTTTTCCCTTTCTTGAAAAGCATTCATCAGTAGTTGATATAAGAGCAGATTTTGTAATCTAAAGCTATGCTCAAAAATTACTCTTCCACAATGTTTAGTTGCTCTTATTTTGACCACTCCTCATTCAGGATTACCAGTGCTGTGGAAAAGTGGTGTATACCTTCAGGTTACAGTGTATATGTTTTTATATCTTTGCATTCATAGGGCATTCGCAAAGCTGCCATTGAGTTTCTTGCAACTCTTTATATTTATGTTGGTTCAAATCTTCGAGTGTTCTTTGAAGAGGAAAAACCTGCATTACTTCAACAAATCGATGCTGAATTTGAAAAAGTGAAAGACGAAAAACCACCAGCACCAACAAGGCGATACAAAGGTATTGCGTGAAAACTTAATTATATGCATCTGATAAAAACTGATAAAAACTTGCATTTTTTTACTTTAAGTCTGATATTTAGGAATACATTTCAAAATATGATATTTGTACAAAATGTGTGTAAAGTTTAATTCAGCCAATTCGGCAGAATTGCGAAAAACCTCTCCTCCATAGTGATGATCGGCAGTGATTTTAAGCCCTGGAGGTATGAGTATTATGTAATTTTATTTTACGATATTTGTGTAGATGATGAAGATGAAGAAGAGAAAGCAGATGACGAAGAAGCGGAAGAAGACGGTGACGAAGATGATGGTGGAAGCGGTGGTGGCGGTGGTATAAATTTAGAAGATATGGTTGATAGACAGAATTTAAGGTAAAGATTTAATTACTCCAGTGTTCAAAATAAGAGCAAATAATCACTGTGTAGGAGGAATTTTTGAGCATTGCTTCAGGCTTTAAAGCTGTATCCATCATGATATAAATTAGACATTATTGCAGACTAAATGAAAGTCTAAGGGACCATTTCAATATTTTGCTTCAAAACCAACTTTTTTGTTTGGGTTAAATTATCTAAAATTGTAAAAATCAAATAAAAATGAATCTGGGCAGAAGTGTGTCAGGTCAATGAACTTGCAATGGGTTGGTTTCTTTGGTACGAAGAAACCAACCCATTGCAAGACCATTGACTCAGTACTCTCCTCAGTAGATTTTATTTTTAAACAACATTAACATTGCTTGAAAGATGAGCCAATAATCACTGTGTGCAAGTAATTTCTTTTGTATATATTCGAGCTATAAATAATGCCTCGTGCTATCAGTAACAACAATTTTGTAGCTACAACCCATTGTATTGATAGTGTTCGAAATAAGCACGAATAATCAATGCAGAGGAGGGTTTTTTTG
>JAULBZ010000343.1:0-33300 GCA_032360805.1 Neoturris breviconis
GGATTAAACGTCCCCTCTGAAAATGAAAATATTCAATAAACGCCCTGGGCGTTTAATCGAAGCATTACAGTATATACCAAACATTGTTGCAAGTGAATGTTTTTTTCATAAAATTCTATGATCCATAAAGAATGCGCCAGATACGTAACTAGCTATATATTCTGATTTGTAGAATAATTTATGTTACATATGTAAAGAAAAACCTAATTAGTTTTTTGTTAAAACACTTGTTTTCATATATCCCTCGAAGCATAATACTTACAACGAAATGTATATTTATGTATAGGATAAAAATCTAAGCGTTTTTACTTCCACTTTACGTCATTTATCCTCTTAATAATTAAGAGAAGCGAACATAATGATGGAATTCTGGCACGTTAATGTAAAAATGAAAGTACGGTAGTTTAGTCCGCAACAGGTTTGCGATTCATACAGGGTTTTTGTTTATTATTTATGCAAATATTTTGAGTTTGGCGTTTCACCTATCTTCTGGATAAATGGCTTGGAAAATGATTTTTTTTTTTTTCAGGACGTCTTAATATGAAAGTTGATCACGAATTTGTCCATTATGAGATTTTGTCTCATTACAGCATAGGCCTCTTCTACCACAAGTTCAATTTTGAACAAATATTAAGCATCACTTCCAGCCTCAATTGCACTTGTGGAAAGTAAGTCTGTATAATTTTGTTGTTTATATAATCATCACTACATGTAAAAAAGACGACTATTTACTTTAGGGGTAGAAATTTTCGCGAGTGAAAAAAATGCATTTCGGGGTTATTTGTTTTTTCGCGAATGAGCAGTGTAATAATTTTTCGCAGGTCTTTATTTTCGCAAATGGGCACTTTAATGATTTTTTGCGGGGTTTTAATTTCGCGAATGGCAGTTTTCGGAATTGAAAATTCCGAATTTTCGTATTTTAAAACTATTTGTATTCACGAGGTAACGATTTGAAACGCGTAAAATACATTGCCATCATCCTCTAGTTCAAGGGGTGGAAGTTCCATGCCAAGTTTTTGTTAAAATGCCAGGAACAGAAAATCACTCGCTTATACAGCGTTACCAAGAATTGTTGGACAAGCTATTCATGGAGCTAACAAATGAAGAGATTAGGCACGTTTTTATCACCAGCAGTCCCACAAGTTTGCGAGCCGCCGAAGAAAATGAAGTTGTCGAATCTAAAGTATTCAGACGATGACTTTCACAAGAAATCAGTGAACTAATGACAAGGAAAATCCAATCGTGTTTGATTGAAAATATTTATTACAAATAAAAAGTTTCAAAAAATAACACCTTGTGAGCTTTTATTCTCCTGTGCACATCTTTGTAAACGCATACAATTAAAATCCTTGTGTCTTTTCGCGAATGAGGTGTTATAAGATTTTTCACAGGTATTTAATTTCGCAAAATCGCTAAAATATTTTCTAGCCTTGGCAGCTAGCTACTTATATGTATGTTGAAAAAACCTTGTGGAAAACGTACAGGAAATAAAAATACATTTGGCATTAATGTCGTTGAAATTCAACTTGAATAAACATAATTCAAGCTTATGTTCAGAAGTGATCGCAACCAAAGCTGAAATCTTAAAATTTATAAGCATAAAAATAAAATCTATACAGGAGAGCACTGAGTCAACAAATTTGCAATGGATTGGTTGCAAGTTTGTTGACCTAACACACTTCTGTACAGATTCATTTTTGTTAAATTTTGTCAATTTTAGTTGATACCAAAGAAGTTGGTTTTTGAGTTAAATTTACGATTTGCCATTTAGATGCCATGACTCTTAGTGTTCGTTAAAAAAACATTTATTTATATGTCCATGATATTCAGATTTATCGAACTGTTGGGATCAGGATAAAAGAGTCGGTTAAATATTTAGTGTCGCTTTTTGCCAACCTCGTTCCCAGGGCTTCTTGCCTTTTCGTTTGACTTTTTGCCGACTAAAATATTTGGTGGAAATGTTCAAAATAATATCTCATTTCAGTTGATATTTTGTTATTCTTCTACTTTTTTATTATAATATTTTCGAGCACCACTGAGGCGTACTTATAATCATTAGTATGAATGATGAGAATGTAAAAGTATTCGCCAAAAAAATTAAATTCGGTCACCTTTGTTCCTATTTTTTTTTTTTATCGATAAAGTATGTGGGATTTTCTTCATACAATTGTTTAGATTTTGAACGATGCAATTCTTATCCGAATGAAGATGATGTTTGAATGAGTAGTCATATGATCTATGGTTAAATAGTAATGTTATACTTTGGCTTGAAATTTGCGTACGGGCATGTCCCAGCTTAACAATGTCTTGTATTTCCACTGGTATTTCTTACAAGAGAGATCAATTTCTTGAAAAATAAATGGTTTGTATCTGCCTCAAGGGAACAAATTATTCGTCCGAAATGGCGAATGTTTGAAATATCGAACGTATTTTCGGGTAAGTTCAAACTTTGGGAACTAAAAAATGTGTTCGAATTCATAAGTATACGAAATATAAGAAGTTCGAAATAACGGGTGTTGACAAATAATCGAATTCAAGTTCAGTGTGGTCGCTCAACTGATATTATCTTATAAACCTATTACTAACGACTGCTACAATTTTTCTTTTTAATTTTGCCACCTTCTATCATGGTCAAGTGTGCTGAAACAATGTTTCAATTAATTATTTGAGGTCGTTTTGTGGTTCGTATGATCATGGTTCACCTGCAGCGTGGTTATCGATAAGCAAAAGCTGATCGAACACATGGTCTTTGAAATAGTGACATTCCTATATCCCATGGGTACTTCGTGGTCTAACGACGGGGAAAATATGTTTAAAAAAGTTTTTATTATTGATTAAAGTGAGTGTGAGTGTAGGTTTAAAGTATTAAGTAATACTAATGACCAGTTAACAAGGTGAGCTATCTCATAAGAAACACGAAAATATAAGTTTAAAGACACCATGTCTTTGTAATTTGCTTACGTTAGGAAATGATTGGTTCGGTTGGCTAATTGAATAAATATATGTGACTGTGAAATGAGAATCTCTAGATATTGCGAGAAATGAATATAACACACGGGTGAGGAATTGCTTTGGTATAGACTTAAAAATATATATTTGAGGAAATCGCCAAACAGATTGTGCGTTACGAGCTTGTAATAGTTTCTATCGTTACCTCTAAGTTTAAATTGAGACACACGTGTTATACTATATTGTACATGTATATTGTAATTATTGCTTTTGAGAACTCAAAAATGTTAGCAGCATATCATAAATCGTAAAAGTGGTTGGTGGGAAGATTTATTGATTTATTGAGAACTACAAGAGATCTCCTTCCGATTCATTATTCGAAGCAACCAAGCAAGTGTAAGTTTTTTGCAAATAATCACTGTGGATGAGTTTTTCTAGAAAACAGCTTCAGGCTTTATCGCTTGAAGCTATGCTGAAAGATCCCTCCTCCACAGTGAGCTCTTATTTTAAACGTTATTTAGGTGCAGATGTTACTTTAACCTATTATCATTACGTCGGATCATATACGTCTATTTGTTAAAACACGCCGATCAGATTATCTGTAGTCAAACATTTCCGCCACAATATACCACGTCGTTAAAAAACACACATTCTTTTGAATAAACGGATCAAACTAGTATCCAGTTCTCCTTTCTTGCTTGCAATTTGTTAATTATTTGAAGTAATCTTATAATTAGACGATTATGAGAACTTTGAAGTGGGGAAGGAGAAATCACTAGTTTATAATTTGATTGGTTTCTTTACTGCGATAAACCAATCAATAGTAATACCTTTCACTCTGCAGTTATTACATTTGAGTTGATCTTGAGATCATATTTTGTAAGTTTTTTTGTCTGGTTTATTTTATTAGTGAGTTACATTCTCACATTATAATGCGTTACTAGGCTCGTACGTTTATTTCTGATATTTTATTCAGAAGACTGTGTACTAGGTTGTTAGATTTATTTCATTAAAAACTAGTGAGTTGTTAGTTCGTTGTTGTTTTCTTCAGAAGAGTATGTTAACTAATGAACTTGTTTGCTAAACTGCGGCTATTATTTAACTTGAGCTGGTCATCAACTATCTGTGCAAGCACAACGAAGTTATGTTCCATATTGATTGTAGAACTTGAACTCAGGCTTTATATATATATATATATATATGTATACTATTCAGACTATATATGTATATATATATTTCTTTTTCAACCTGATGGGAAGTCCATTTGTGATGAAACGACGTTATAACCAGAAGGTTATAACAAGAGAAAGAGAAAGAAGAGCTCTGAGTCAACGATCTTCTAATTGATTGGTTTCTTGAGAATGAACCAATCAAATGCAAGCTCGTTGACACAACACTCTTCTTCATAAGTTTAAATTGTACTTCGTAGAAAGTTATTATTGCAACAAGCTTGGATTTGATTGGCTTACTTGATACGAAGAATTTAATAAATTGCAAGATCTTTTACAAGAGGTTGGGAACTGCTTGTGGATAGTTTTAAAACCGGATTGCGTGATTGTAGTATACGCATGCGTATTATAATTTGGAAGTAGCTAAATCATTTTAGAGATGTTAGTCTTGTTTCCAGCCGAGATGTGTTGACTTTTAATAAACGCTTCCAAGGGTAATATAATTACTACAAAGAGGTAATTAACTATAAGGATGTGGTTAATCAAAATTAAGGATGATCTTTTAATCAGTAGTGGCAGCCATTTTTAAATTAATTAATTTATATCACAAAGATACCAATCAGAGTTAGTTATATTTTATACCTCCATGTTCACATTCTTTCTAGAACTTCTCTAATAAAAAGAAATTAGAGTAATCTACTTTCATAGGGGTTAATATAAACGTCCGATATACAGTATAATCTAATAGTGAGCTACATCCTTAGTTATGCTAATTATATTATTTAATATACTTGATATGTGCTTTTCTCCACTAGTCGAGTTCGTTCGCACGAATTCTAAATGAAACCATTACATTGGTTGGAAGCGACGTCACCAGACAGGTGACATCACTGTCAACGAATGTAATGGCTTCATTTAGAATTGTTCGAACGAATTTGCCTAGAAGATAGAGCAAATAACTTTATTTGGAAAATCTTTTGTGGCGTTAAAGCGACGTTGAATAGACGTCACGTGACAAAGGTAATTATTTCAGCAAGTGCAGAAATAATTAGCATGACTAGTAATCTCAATTACTTGCAACCGTTATCGAATAAAACTTTCAGGGAAACTATAACTGACACGATAACACGCATATGGAAATTCTCGCGTTTAAAATATTTCTAAATTCGAATATTTCAATTTACATTTACATACTCATCAATCATTTTGTCACTCTTCATTGCAGAGTCTCGTTTAGGGTAAAAGGAGATTAAAAACGCCGTCAATTCCCAATAGCGACGTCGCATTATGTCGAAGTTCTGATGCCAAAACAAAGTATTTTTAACGCTCTATTCGATTCTTTCATACCTGTGATTTTTTTGATTTTTTCATCCGCATGTTCTGTGAATTCATTTAATCAGAATTTTTGTTGTCTGATACTATTTTACCATAAGGGAGGAGAGTTTCAATGGAAGTGTTATGTTGAGGTGGAATGCTAATAAAAAATATTCAACTAAAATATCAACTAGGACGAAAAAAAGTGTAAAAATTGTTTCATTGGTTTTATATTTGTTATTGATTAACTGAAAATCCAGATATAACTTCGCTGTGATATTTCTTTGAACTGGAACATGTTTTCATTATGTGAAATCGTTAATTCAATAAAGTTAACAAATGAGGACCTTAGATCGAGAGATTAGTTAGTACTTAAAACAAGTTTTTCGTTTTAATACTATGCAAATAAATAAATAAATAAAAAGCACGTGAAAAAGGTGTAAAATTTAAGTTTAAAATGTGTTATTATTTTTAAACGTGTTTTATGAACGATAATTACAGTAAAAACAGAATTAACAAGTTGTCAATATCATTTATACACGTGAGATCTTTTTCATTATAATTAACAACTTCGTACTCTCAGGATAATGAAAAGGTTACTCCTCTTTTGCTTTACTAATTATAAGAAGTTAATTATACACTGGGTTCAAATTACATATAAAAAAATACTGTCCATCTTTTGTTTCAGAATATTCGCATGATAATGTGAATTGTTAAAGTTCTATTGTTCTAACTGTATTTTCTATTGTTTACTTGAAATTCGAATTGTTCTATTGTACACCTTGATTCTTTCAGGGAATAATATGCTTATTGTTTTTAAACTATTTGCAGATGCTTTTTTTTTTAGTTGAGTTGAGTCAAAAAAAAAATCGACTTTCTTTTATATCTTAAATTTTTATTAATCAAGCAGGGTTGAATGTATCAAAGAGGTGCCGATTTGTTCTTATAACGTATTTGTATGGAAGACGTAGGTTTTATTTTATATGCTTGTTTGTTTCTATCATAGATTCTCCAGAGAATAAAAATAATAATAAAATAGAGAAATTTTGTTGTAGAAATTTTTTCACTCATGCTGGGATATTGAATATTTTCTGAAGTAGTTTTTTGTTGTGAAGTTCCTACTTGATTATATTTAAAGAAGTTTGTTTGTTTACATTTTATAGATATTAATAAATTTGTCTTCTAGTATATTAAACGAGGAGCACCAGTTTGTTTGCTTTCTATGTACCCCAGTGGGCAAAAACCTGTTTAAAGTCAGCAGTGCTAGATTCTAGCATCGCCTTTACTGTGAACTTTCAACAAGTTTTTGTCCGCTGGTTACTGAGTCCACGACCTTAATATTGATTGATACCAATACCAATTAATTTCTACTCTTCCACCAGTGGCTTCATTACCCACACGACATTACCATTCACGTTACCTGATATTCAGAAGTTAGTTTTCGGCAGCCGGTACGCAGGGGCTTCAGAGCTTTAGCGTCCCCGCGCGGAGAATAAGGATCGGTTCTCAGGTAACATTCACGTCGTCTTCACGTCGGGATGTGCTTATAAAATAGTTCAATTTAAGCCAGATGTGATTGTTTCCCAGTGAAAGTTCGCAGTGAAGACGCTAGAACGTCGTTGGAAATAACCACTGTGGATGAGGGTTGTTTAGCATCAAGCTTTCAGCATAACATAAAAATGAAACTCAAAATGTTTTCTGGTATATAGTTGTTATTTCTATTTTCTTTTAGATATTTCTTAATTAACCTAACAAAATAACGAAATAACGCCAAGAAAGATGAAGAATTACTACATCATGTTTTCAAGTGTTGTCTTAGTCTTAGTCACACGGACTGTATTAGCAAGAGATGACGATGGAAAATGTGTTAAGCTAGGTGTAGAGCTATGTCGTGATTTAAATTACAACATGACGTTGATTCCAAATGTCAAAATGAACGTCGATAAAATGGATGAAGCGTCACGACGTGTTAGTGAATTTTCTCCTTTGTTTAAAATCAACTGTTATGAGAACTTGAAGTACTTCATATGTAACATGTTTTTACCGATATGTCATACTATCAACGGTAATCCTACACCGGTATATCCTTGCCGTCATGTTTGTGAGGCAGCTCGAGCTGGCTGTGAACCTCTAATGAAGAAATATAGCTTTGATTGGCCAGAAGTGCTACATTGTGATTTCTTAGCGCGTATCGATGAACGGAATGCATTGTGTGGCAGCCCACCTGCCGTGAGACCGTCACCTCAAACAACCACGCCTATCATCCCAGCGACAAACATTCCGAACTTGATCTCAGTTGTACAAAAATTTCCAAACAGTTGGATTCGATCATTAAATGAAGGTTCAAATTGGCAACGTTTATTGAAGTTTTTCCAACTAAATCCGAAAACACCTTACTCAGTAGAACTAATTTGCAAATCTGATCCTAATTCTGTTTACATTAAGAAAGATAACAAAGAATATTGTCCATCCCGTTGTGAACATTTTGGACCTTTCACAAAAGCTGATTTAAAATTTGCTACGGTATGGATATCAACTTGGAGTATAATCTGTTTCCTATCAACTGCACTTACGGTATCAACCTTTTTGATCGATCATAAACGATTCAAGTATCCAGAAAGACCAATCATATTTTTATCGTTCTGTTATAATTTATACTCGATTGGTTATCTTATACGCGTGTTTGGTGGCTATAGTAGCGTGATCTGTGAAAAGTCAGAGGATGGTAAACACGTGGTTATCGAAGGAATGTCAGTGACGTCGTGTACGCTCGTTTTCTTTTTTCTATACTTCTTTGGAATGGCATCTGCACTCTGGTGGGTTATTTTAGCATTGACCTGGTTTCTATCCGCAGCTTTAAAATGGGGTCATGAAGCTATCGAAAAGTACTCTTCATTATTTCATGCTATTTCGTGGACAGTACCAACCATACAAACCATTGTTGCCTTAGTGACGAGAAAGATTGACGCCGATAAACTGTCGGGATTGTGTTTTATCGGTAACAATGATAGCAAAGATTTGTTACTGTTTGTTGCGCTACCATTATTGATATATTTGTTGCTTGGTACCTTATTTTTATGTATGGGATTTATTGCATTGCTTAACATTCGTAAGGTATTGCGTAGAGAACGAAATACGAACAAATTTGAACGACTAATGTTACGCATCGGTGTATTCTCGGTTCTTTATTCGGTACCAGCTTCTATTGTTGTCGGCTGTTTCATTCACGAATATAATCGACTGAAAGCCGTCGAAGATAGATCGAAAGATTTACTGTCTTGTATGACAAACCCACAGTGCGTAGCACATACACAACCGAAAGTTGAACTTTTCTTCTTGAGATACTTTATGTTACTTGTAGTAGGTGTGACCAGTGGTGCTTGGATATGGACATCAAAAACATTAAACTCGTGGAAAAAATTCTACGATAAACGACGCGGAAATGATCGTCGTCAAAAACCCGAAGAAAAGAAACAATTGCAAAAAAAACAAAAACCATATACACGTCATCACCAACAACAACAACAAAATGCTCAACGAGTACGGAGAACATCAAATGATGGTTTGAATCAAGGTTCCATTGTTCCATCCACAGTGATGACAACTTTGCATGGTAGTAATCATAACATGCAACAACAAATATACATGCCACCTCAACAACCACCAAGATTTTTTTATCCTATACCTCAAAATGCAGCATCTTTTATGCAAGCTCATAACGTGCCTGTGGCTCAGGCTAAAATCGATAATACGTCACGAGGCTATACAGTTACGCCTATGTCGAACTTAACTTCAGACAATGACGACAACAGTCAGTTTAACTACCAATCAAATAATCATAATTATATATCGCCATATTCGACAGGTGGAGAAGAATTCATGAACCCTCCACCTTCATCTAAAGCCTACTCACGATCTAATTCGGACCATCACTCGATGTCCCAGCATTCATCACAGCATAATGGAGATTATCACTCGATGTCCCAGCATTCATCACAGCCTAATGGAAGTTTACCTCGAACTACACGAACAATTGAACAGCCTGGTTCACCTAAGAGTGTTTCAACCTCTCGTTCACATAGATCTAATGATGAAAATAGACTATAATGTACTAGCCTATGTATTGAAACCAATTGCAGTTTTTAAGGCTAGTTAAATTCGTATTACGTATCACCAGCTTAAAATAAAAGCAAATAATCACTGTAGAGGAGAAAAATCACTCTTCCACGGTGATTATTTGTCAGAAAGTGTCAGAATTCTCCTTTGAAACTTCAAAGTTTTGGCGCATTTTTTAGTTCTTGTATTTCTATGTTTTTGTTTGTTTAGCTTGGTATTTACTTTACTTGTGATGCAAAAACTATTCTGAAGCATATCCTTCCTATTACAGAGTCATCTCTTTATTAAATTAGTTGATTGAACTATCGGATTTCACATTTAATTGACTCTTTCAAAAAATCATCTTTAAACGCTTGATACGACAATCCGTTTTTAGATCAATATTTATTATGCTTTCTAAGATCTGAAGAAAGGTAGCTACATTTTCTGTTTAACTGACCCATAGTGAAATATGATTTGATATGTTTATGATAGAATCATATTTCTTAGAAGAAGTGATCTTGCAGGTCTTGAATTAAATTAAAAACTAACCGCAAGCTAATTAGACTGGATATATAAGAAAAAATATTCGCTGTGGATTATATGCTCTCACTGTGGAGGAGTGATTTTTGAGGCTACAAAGCACGAAGCTATGCTCTAAAATCCCTCCTCCACAGGGATAATATATTACGAACTCTGGTTATATATTTTATGACTTTTATCCAACTACGATGATTTCGCGTCAACCTTAAATAGACGTTTTCTTGTTCCGACATCGACGTTATGTTGTTGTCACGTTCTGTCTGTAATTGTCTTCACGGAAGGTGACTCATTAACCAATAATATACTTGTATATTTTTTGTTGGCCTTAAAAATGCATCATGTGATTTAGTTCTTTATTTATTTATTTATTACGCCGTATTTTCTTCGTGATATATATATATATATTTGAAAAAAAAAATAGATATAAAATTTCCTATTGATCACTTCGTCACCAGTACATACCTTTTATGCACAAACATTGTTAGAGAGTACTGGGGACGAAGTTAATATGTTAGTTTTAATACAATACAAATGTTGATAGTGCGTCTTCTTGATAAGGGACGCATATTTCACATCTATTTTTTTACAGTCATGTGTGAATTGTACGATATTAAGACAGTTATAGTCTGTTGACAATGGTCGAGTAAATAATCACTGTGGAGAAGTGATTTTTGAGCATAGCTTCAGGTTACAAAGCACGAAGCTATGTTTAAAAATCCCTCCACAGTGATTATTTATTATTATTTTAATCGTTGCTTGATCTGCTGTCGTTTCGCCTCTGAACTTTTAAGAATTTGTTACCTTGATAAAGAACAAATATTTGCACAAAAATATTGCTGATTCCTTACAAACACAAAACACCCTTTTTCATGACCCTCTGTTTTAATTTTGATCAACTACCAATTTGTTTCAGAATTAGATTTTCAAAATGTGGAATAACCCTTATACCTGAGCACATATGGCGACATCACCTGTGGACGAGTGTTTTTGAGTATAGTTTTCACTATCTTCAAAACTTAAAATCGCTTCTCGTCAGGTGATGTCCGTCAGATTGACGTAAAAGATCGTCACAGGTTTTAGGTACAAAATTCTTCAGGTACTTCCACAAAAAATGATGTCATGTCAGCGAGCTTGCAATTGATTGGTTACTTTATTACGAACGAACCAATCAAATGTGTTTCTTTATCACGAATGAGCTAATCAATTGCGAGAGTTTTTTTTCTCAAGTTTGATGGATACTTTTTCTGTTCTATAAATCACGCATGTATAAGTTTTTTTTATATATACATATCTGTGATTTGAAGTAATATATATATTTTAACAAATTTTTGTGTGAAAGAAATAAATGAATCCATTTTTTATAAAAATTAATTTGAATCAATGTGTTCCTCTTAACCGGTTGAAGGGGAGAGGGAGGGGCACAACATAGAAATGTGTCTTTATTCAAGGGGGCAAGGGGGAAGGTTGAAAACATCCCCTACAGGACTGCAAGAAATTCTCCCCAAACATTTAACAGGTAATAATTCCAAAAAGACTTTTCTAGAGATTGATATAAGAAAAAAAAAATCTAATATTTGCATGTTAATGTTTTGTATGAATGTTCTGTTTAATTGTATATATATCATATGTTCCAAGTGTCCGACAATAGTATAAGTGCTTGTAACTATGACAACCGACGCCATTATAAGATTAGAATGGATTAGAAGTTTTATGATACATAACAGATATTTACATTGATGACGTAATTGTTTATTTATCAACCTCGTTTTCAAGAATGACTCCCGATCTAACAAATATCGGATCTAATGAACAATATTATAATCGTTCTGGTTTTAAATGCTCATTCTTTTGAAAGATATACTTTTTGTCATTTTTAAAATTTCACATAGTATTTACGCAAGGTGAATCAACTTTAATGGAATTTTTTTATTAGAATACCAATTTGTAGCAGAAAACAGTTCTCTTTCTATTGGTCGAAAACTTACAAAAAAAGCAATAAAATATTAAGCGATGCTACAATCAAGGTCGTAAATGATGATAAAACTTGCGAATTTTAAAGAGTAATATAAACCACAAGTAAAACAAAAGTGTGGAAAACAACCATGAGAAGTCTCTAGAGATTTATCTCAGAGATTTATCTAGTAGACTTAAGACTTTTCAAATTCAACAAATTATCTTTATTCTAGCAGCCTAGTACCCAGGCCCTTGGAACAAATTCGAACTTTTGTTCCGATCACCTTGCTAGTAAAAATTTAAGGCTTTTTGTCAAAGTTGAAATTCTGAATTTTTGCACGAATTTTCCGTTTTACCAAATATATATGACAACGATTGTAGAAAACGAGGCAAAAATTTCGTAAAATTAAATTTTGTCTTTTCGTGCTGTAGGGAATTTTAGTTTAGGATACCAAATTTCAGCTGAAAATGTAAAGCTTCTACATCTATCGGCGGAAACCCTCCGTAAGGTAGGTCTAAAAATGGGCGAGGCGAACAAGTAAGGTAAATATTTAAATTTTTGTTTTATCATTCTTTTTGCCAGGTGACTTTCAATTAACGGTCCTATTTTTACGGTCCAAAAAGCCCTCCAAAATGAGCGAGGCAACTTTTCTAACATTTTTTGGTCCATTAGTTGCGCTTTGCCTTTTCAGTAAACCGTGCCAAATTTCAAGAAAAGCAGTCTGGCGGTTTCGCTGTATAGTGCGAACAGGCAGAGATCCGAACGGTTGTAGCTTAATATAAAGAGATTAGTCTGTCGATCTAACGGGAATGCCTTTTGTACTAAATTTTATGTTTCCGGGGAAAAACATTCCGGATTTAACAACAACAACAAAAGAGTTTTCATGATTTCTATGCATAGAAATTTGTCATGTGCTGATTACACGTATAATTTGGCAAGTGGAAATATATGCCTTTGGGTTGGATCCGTGGCTAAGCATTGTATTGTCGCAATAAAAATCACATGTAAAAGTTATTCTTGATGTAAAAGTATGGCAGCTTTTGATTTCAGAAAATGTAATTCTTTCAATAATCTCCTGATCTAATAAACTCCCAATCTAAAGAACCAACTCTCCTGCTCCCCGTCGTATGGTGGCCTAAATTTAGAAATCGGGAAATCTGTAATGAAATCGAGAAAATTGGTATACATTTCCCAATAATAGTTAGCAGCTCAAATAGGAACTTTACCCTATTTTAGCTAGTTTTCATAGCAGCTGTTGCTAAGATGCAGATTTCGCATATAACTATGACACATATTGACCAAGTTTTAAGTCTTGCTATAGGTTTTTGTCCATGCCGGGTGTTTCAGGTCCTTGTTGTGGAATGACAGACTGTATAAGAAATGAAACGTGCGTTCACTTTAAAGCCATCTTTAAAATGATATAAGAAGATAATAAAATAAACGGCCCGGGGGCTCTAATACAAAAGAATGCGGGAACTTTACGCACCAAAATTCGACACTTGTTGCCATGGGCGCTATACCCTAATAAATAGTCAGGTTGAACATTGATAATTCTTTAAACATTCGTCATCAATGGCTGCTGTTTTGGAGAAAAGCCTCAAATTGGGACGTTTCAAGTGTTAACTACCTTAAGGGAAGAAAGTGTTTGCGGAAGAAAAAAATACGGAATTAAAGAATGGGAAACGCACCTTAAAAAAAAGCACATTTTGCGGAATGCGAATGAGTAATCATTCTTGGTTTTTCGGAATAAAAGATTGCAAATCTGTAATTAAAATCAGATTTTTTGGGTACTTAATTCGTTTAAAATATATGTATATATACTGTTTTTCGTAATGTAAATAAACAAATTGAAAATCTTGAAAAATGCGGAGTTTAAGAATGCGAATCACTTAAAAATCTTGAAAAATACAGAACTAAAGAATGCAAATTCAGGGCAAATTCGCATTCTTTAATTCCGCAACTTTTTCTTCCGTATTTTTTTCTCCCGCATTACTTTCTTCCAAGGTATCTGCTACGAGTTCCGATAACGAGTATATATAATCTGTGTAAAAAAATATGTTGTAAGTTAACCATCCATCACTCCAACGATGAGATCTTCATCTTTAAGAATGCACAAAACTATCTTGGTTCTACCATCCTCCTAGGTTCTACATGAATCAAAACAAACGGTCAATTTCGTTAAGATTGATATTTATCGTCTGCCAATACATGGGTGGGTGTGTACCTCCCTAAACCTAACTCGTATATAATTTGGGCCATTACACATTGTCAACTCCTAATATCAAAAATGATATTTTAGATCATTAAATTTTATCATGAAAATTAAGATTTGGGACCGAAATTTGTGCATAAATTTGGAATTTCAAGTTACTCAAAAAGTCGAACGGCCCGAAAATTCGAATTTGTTCCAAGAGCCTGGGTACTAAACTGATAGAAACCACATAATTTTTTGAGTTAGCCAAAAGATGTAAGATTCTTCAGAACACGATTTTCCGTGGTCGTTTTCACTAACTCAACCTCGTACCTAGGGTTTCTTGACTTTTAGTTTTAAGCAAAGCACTAACATTAAACTTAATTTCTAAAAAGAGAAACATAACTTCCCAAGGTGATTTTATTCAGTTTAAAATACTAAATCTCTGTCAAATAGGTAAATAATCGAGAAAAACTACATAAAAGGAATGGAAATGAGCGAGGCGACAAAGATCCGAACGACCGCAACCTCGTTCCCAGGGCTCCTTCTCTCTTGACGTTTAACGCTATGAGAAAAAAGAGCGTTAAACGTCAAGAGAGAAGAAGCCCTGGGAACGAGGTTGAAACGACCGTATTAATATATAAATAAGTTTGTGGTGTTGAAAATATATCAGTAGGCATCAAAACCTTGTGGACATACTCTGAATTGGACGGTACTTCTTCCCTTCCTAAAGAAGACGATCAAATTTTTAAGAACCACGTGGTCAATGCTTACTTTAACGTACAGACAGACTATTTGATCAGCCTCGTCCCCAGGGCCTTTTATCTTGTTTTTATATAAAGGGCCCTGGGGATGAGATTGGTATTTGATACTAGTTTTTCCACGCCTACTTTTGAAAAGTGTTTATTTTTAGGGCTCCCATGGTTTAATTGTGCTTTTAATGTCGAAGATTCTTCTGCTATTTACGATTATCATTTTAGTAGATATTTCCATTTGATTGCACGGTCTGATAAACTTTTGAAACTGATAAGGACGATCAACATAATAATCATTTCCATCCGCAATAAAATCATTCAAATTAATCTTAACATGTATATGTTGTTAACGGAAAGAAATATCTGATAAATGATGACGCACCACGTTTTTAAAAGCCTATATCTCAACCAATAATGCTTCAATTTGTTTCACACTTTTCAAACTTGGCATTGGTACATTAGAATTAGATATGAATTGGAATACTTCAAATCAATTCAAAGCAATCTGGGGTTTTTGTGTAATTAGAAATGGCGGAATTTTTTGTTGGTTTTCACCATTTTACTTCACAATATGCACAAAAAAGGTCTAAATAAAACTTATGATAAGATTTTGTCACCAATCTATACCATTTCTACCTTGCCACTATCTTGTCGCCAGTTGTAATTAGTACCATGCAATTGAGACAGTTCTGTTTCGTATTTTTAAGTTCAGTCTCTGGTTTTTGAATCCTAAGCAAGGTCTTGTATTTTAACATTTAAATCAGGATTTTTAGGACATAATTTTAGAAAGAATTCAAACAAAGATACGAACCCATACGAACCCATGGCCCAAATTTGAAGTTAATTGCCTTATTTAAACCGAAAAGTTATTCACATTTCCGTTTTTGTAGGAAATGTCCTCAGATAAGCTTACTTTCATTGAATTCCGCATAAAATGCGATTACAAACGTTCTAGACAACATTTTGCGGTTCTGTTTTGGAATATTTCGATCTAATCAATGCCTTCTTACTTTATGGATTTTATAAAATTCGAACAGAAGATAGAATGATCTACAGACGAAGGTCGATTCTCTCTCTTAGTCTGTTTACTTCTGCAGTTAATAATACATTGACGTCAGAATTCACTAACACGAAATAAGTTAATGCATGATAATTTATGCATTGTTGATTTATTTAAAATATTCATGATTCGTCGGCATTGTAATTATTAATGGTACCAAAGCTACTATCAAAGAGAAATAATAATTTTTCTGTTGCATGAATTACCATCTATCAACGCGTTTACGGTTTATGAATTCTGACATCAATGTACTACATTAAATGCAGAAGAAATAGACCAAGTGAGATCTGGAAGAATCGAACATGGTCTGTGCAGGAGGCTAAACAGAAGGATCAAATAATCCGAAAACCCGAAATATGAAAATAGGAGAAAACGGAATGGTCATGTGACAAAAATTACTAAAAACTACATCACCATATGTAGCAATTGGACAATGTTCATATGATTTAGGGCATGATACATTTTTTAAAAATAAGTCAACAAAGCACTAAGAACGAAATATTAATATAATATAGGAGGATAGGACGAAGAACAAATACTTTTCTGAAATTTATACCTTGAAAATAAATAAGACTCGTAATATATACATTTAGAATCGATTAGGCGGAGATGATACACGACGCATGCCAATGAAATGTCTTGTTTTCGATTTTCGCAAAAATTCAATTTCCGCGAAAACAGCGAAATTTAATTCCCGCGAAAATTAGTTCCCTGTATTTAAAGATATCGCATAAATAATCTTTCGGGATAACTATTCGTTGTTTCGCAGCAAATTGAAGATTCAAGACGCGAAAACGTTCTTCCTTCAAAGTATTCATTACTTGGTCTGCAATCTGGTGTAGACTCTCCCTTTAAAAAGTTCTCACCTTATATGACAAGCTGAAAATAACAGCCAGACATCATCCTGTGTTTTTGATAGTTTTCATCTGCAAAACACTCCTCCAGAGTTGATATCAGACAGTTATTTTCAGTCTTGTTAAAAGTAAATTTCATTGGCACCAAGTGATGATGCATTATGGGTATAACAATGTAATAAAAATAAATTAATGATTTAAGAAAATATAGAATAACCAAAATAATATATACACTAATATATAAAATAATATATACATATAGTTTTGTAGTATTCGAAACAAGAGCAAATAATCATGGTGGAGGAGCTATAAAGCCTGAAGTGATGCTCAAAAATCCTTTCTTCTCCTCAGTGACTATTTACCCTTATTTAGAACATGGGTATAGAAAATTGTGTGGTGTCATAAAATGTAACTGTTGTTTGAACAAGACTAATTAATTGTCAAAAACAACTGTTTTGTCACATGCACCGATAATGAACTTGCAATTGATTGGTTTCTAAGTAACAAATAACCAATCAAAGCGAGGTATTTAACATTCTTCGCAGAAACAATCTTGCTTGTATGGCAGAAGCTTCTTATTGGATTCTTATATGCAGTTTATCTACCATAGCGACTACATGGTTTGTTGACAAATGTTATAAAAGAACGAACTGATTAGTTTAGTTATAAGAAAAAACCAATCAATTTGCAGAATGTCGATTCACCACTCTACCGATCGATTCGAAGATGTTGCAATGTTAATCTTGTAATAAACAATTCACAAAAAATATAACCTTACTTCTTTCAGTGATTTAAGAACATATAATCACTGTGGAGGAAGGATTTTTGAGCATATCTTCAGGTGTTACCCAAAAAGCTCTCCCTATCATTAATCTCGGACTCAAGATGACAGATTTCAACAGAAGAGACTGGGAATGAAATTGTTAGAAACATATAACAAGTCTTAAAATAACTATCACCTGTGGAGGGGTGCAAACTATACAAAAACACTCCCAAACACGTGATCTGTCCGATAGTTGAGTGATTATGTTCACTTTCGGATATAAGTCGCAAAAAAGATTCAGAGACTCTTGAACTATTGAAGAGGAAGGAACTGTTTCCAACAATGAATTTATTTTCTGACCAAAGGGAGTGTATAGAAAGTTTCCTGTTTATAACGGATAAGTAGTGGGGCGGTCCCACCCTTCGGGGAGTATATACTTTTATTTATAAGGATAAAAACCCATAATGGGTACTTCTACCCCATTTAAACTTTATTAATTCCGATATCGTCCTAAGCATTAAAATTAAATTCTAATAGCTTACCCCTGGGTGTTTAGCCTGCGAAAGTTTCTTAGCTGATCCAACCGTGAAAGTTTATTCTTTCCTGCGTGACGTTTACGGTAATGACTGTGTGTTTGGAGCATTGCAACTTATATCTCGTTATTTGTTGCATCATGTAATATATTCTCCTCCGTTGTTGCATCATTCGTAACACCTAATATTTGCTTTGACATCTCTAATAACTGTCTCGATGCATTTTCTTCTTTTCGGTTATCATCATCTATTGAATCGCTTGTATTGGTCACCACTTCCGTAGCAGATATTTCTTCATCAGGAGCATCGATCTGGTTAACTAAAACAATTATCGATTCCTCAACATCATTATCTTGATCTACTTTCGAAACTTGTTTACTGTTTTTACTCCATTTACGAATTCCATGTACCTGTATCATATGTCTACTTAGTGTATCCTTGCGTTGATACACCTTGTCACACACGCTACATGGACGTGGTGTATCATCGTGTGACTCCATATGACAACGCAAACGTTTCTTCGTGGAAAATGTCTTATCGCACGACTTACAAGTGTTGCTGCCGACAGATATATCGGCATCAGTGGCGTTCAGTTTATCAGGAGTCACCTCATCGACGGGAATGTTGCGAATTTCTATAGAGGAGGATTCATCCAATTCATCTTTGTTTATAGCAGTTTTAAGGTTGTTATGAGTGACTTTGATATGTCGACTAAGAGACTCCTCTCTTTGAAATCCTTGTTTACATATATGACATTTGTGTTTAACAGTTGAAGGTGTATCATTTAACTCATCAAGAAGAGCAATTTCTTCTGCTTCGCTATCATACTCGCTATCGTACTCGTTTTTATGGATTTTCTTATGCTCGTCTAGCCGTTTCTTGTACGCATAAGTTCGATTACAAACGTTACATTTAAACTTTTTGCGAGTTGAATCGTCTTTCTTGGAACTGGCTGTGGTCTTTTTTGGACCCAAATCTACTTCTTCAACAGCAGAATGAGACTTTTTGTGTTTGTTGAGACAACTGCGTTGTTTGTAAGATTTTCCACAAATGTCGCAGGTATAAAACAAGTTTCCATGCAAAACAATATGAGCTAACAATAGTTTTCGTTTACTAAATACTTTCTGACAGTATGGACATGATACTCGCCCATCTTTATCTGCAACACCGATCTTCTCTCTTAATTCTTTTCGATTATTGTAAATCTCACCAACTCTGCTGCGGAAATTATCAACGTTTTCTTTCCGAACGGCATGACGTTTTTTATGTATACGCAAGGTATCTCTGCGCTTGAAGACCATACCACAAACGTCGCATTTCAACTCTATCGAACTATGAATATCCATATGTCCCCTTAAGTATTTGAGTTTCGTAAATGTTTTATTGCATACTGTACACGACAAATTTGTGTTGCTTCCACTACTTCCTTCTAGAGTATTAACAACTTGAGTTGGCACAGAGACTAGATGACATTGTAAATGGTCAATGAATTCCTTCACTGTTTCTTCAACATTATTACATACATTACAGACAAGTTGATGTTTTTTTGTGTCTTCGACGTTATATTTTTCCAGTACTGCAATTTCTTGTTCTTTAGCCTTTTGTGACGATACCTCATCTGAGATTTTTGGATGTAAGAGAACATGGCGATGATAATTTGCCCAATTCCGGAAACACTTTCCACAGACTTCGCATTTGTGATCTGTTTGTTCCAATGATGTCTGATGAACTAAGAACATATGGTCACGTAAAGAAGACTTGGTGGCAAATACTTTCTTGCAGACATCACATTCTAAAGTTTTCCGTTCTTGTACATCTTGTTCATGTCGTTTCTTATGCTGATTAAGAATTTGTTTTCGTTTGAAAGCCATGCCACATAGATCACACTTATGATCTCGTGTACCAGCATGTCGTAAACTATGTGAATATACAGATGTAGCAGAATAAAGATTTTGTTTACACACACCGCATTTCAAATCGGCTGTAATGGTGTTGTGAGCATCAGTGCAATGCTCTTTCAGTTCAGATTGTACACTAAATGTTTTAAAGCATGCTTCACAACGGAAATTACGCTCTTCTTCGTGGGTCCTTAAATGAACATACAAATGCGATAACCTAAGAAATGTCTCGTTGCAATACCTGCATTGATGATTACGCTCTTTGCTGTGGACAGGTTCATGATCTCGTAAACCCTGTTGACAAACAAATGTTTTTGCACATTGTGAGCACTTGAATTTACCGTTCTTTAAATGAATACGACGGAAATGCTCTCTAAGTCTTTTCTTTGGTTTGGCAGTACGTGAAAAATCTCGGTTACACACACTGCATGTAACACCATCTGATGATGCAGCCATTTCAACATCTGTTTTTTGTTTAACTTTTCTAACAACACGAGTTTTAGCATTGCTCAATATTTTTTTGGCTGTTACTTGGCGTTGATTTAAAGGATTAAGAGGTATCTTTGGCACAGCCTTCGTTTTTGGTAAATCTATAAAAGAAGAATTATGGTAAAGATTGTTTTAAAAGGGGGGTATTTATGGGATGCAGGTGTTAAAAGTGTTAATTAAGTTCATCATATTTGATATATAAAAGACATCATCAAAAAAAAAAAAAAAAAAAATCTACAACCATTCACATAAATGGGACAATTCACGAATCTCAATAAGCAATACACACCACAAGTAAAACGTAAATACGGAAAATGACCACTAGGAGTCCCTAGAGATTTATCCGAGTAGACTTAAGACTTAGGGCTCAAAAATTTTTACAAACTCGAGAAATTTTGTTGTTTCTAGCAGCCTAGTACCCAGGCTCTTGGAACAAATGCAAATTTCCATACAATTCGTCTTGCTAATCAAAATTTAAGGCTTTTTGCCTAAGTTGAAGTTCCGATTTTTTGCGTAAATTTCGGTGTCTCAAATATTTATGTGAGAGTGTGTAGCATATGATTCACATACACCCTATATCATAGTACTCATTGACATGCTTTTTTTTAAATATCTTTGTTAAGTTAATTATCTGAATTTACATTCTTTTTTTCTTTCTATATTTGTTTTTGAAACTCGTGCATACATATCACATTTCCATAATTTATTTTGGTATGATTCAAGACAGTAGTCGAGGCAAGATTAAATAATCACTGTGGAGGAGCTATTTTGAGCATAGTTTCAGGCTATCTATCTTGAAAGTATGCTCAAAACCACTCATCCATAGTGATTATTGAATCATATTTCGAGCATTACATATAAGTCTTACCATTATAAGAAGGAGTACTGACAGGATTTATATGAAAGTCAGCTATACTTGATGGTAATCCTATAGTATCTGTATGATGGGGTGGTCGAACTAAAGGGTTATTCATACTCGACACAGCTTCAGTGTTTGCCATATGTATACTGTTTGGTATGTGATGACTACCAGTCGAATTATGATGACTATTATTGTTTGGTAAATGGTGAGAACTGGTTGATATATGATGGAAATTACTGAGACTTTGAGCATGTGGTTCACTACTACCATGATGATGGGCGCCTGGTGAAAGGTAATCATTAGTGGATGGATGATGTGCACCAACTAATGGGTGATGGTTGTTTCCATAATTGTTAGCCAACATACTTGCAAAATTTGGCAGAAAACGATTTGCCATACTGGACATATACTTTCCAGCTTCGTTTGGTTGCTCAGATTGACTTTTCCAAAAGTTATCTATCAGATGTTGCCAGGTGTGTGATAAAGAATCCTGTGATATCCAAGAATCACACCAACGAACGCGATAACATGGCATACCATCCTGCATATGGAAACAATAAAAGTAAAAGCGGCATTGATAATGATAGTTATTTTGTAAAACCAGTCAAACCTAGCATATGCAAATGAGCCACATAAATCATGTATACATCATATTACTATGTGTGTGGTATACACTACATGTATATAGGCTTCTTCATGCCATGCATACCATTCTAAACATGTAATTTCCAATATGTACTAGTACTAGCTGCCATAGGAAATACACTTACACAGTTGTCCAAGAGACAGTTTACTCCTATTTCAACCAACAGGGACATAATGGTATGAAGGACTGGCATTTTACCTTGATCGACCAAGCCAGTAACCTTGATTCCTTACGAATAAAGCAATCCTTTTGGCAACATTGTCTTAACACATTTGTTCCTAAAGGTCTAAATGAGAGAGAAGTGCCACATGATTTTGGTTAGATATACTTTATTATTTTCTATTTTTTAACTGTGTATATTGTCACAATTATGCTGTATAGGCTAGTTCTGTGGTCTTTTTAATTTTTAGACTCCATTTAGTAGTAACTAGTTAACACTTCTAGTTCCTTTTCCATGCGTTGATCAATTAGAGATATTTCCTAATAGTACCAGGAGGGACCAAGTAACACTTAAAGGTGAACTAGCCTGCTGTTTTTAATTAAATCATAATTCCAATATTCTTAAGTTCTAAGAAGGAGATGGTGAGACTCACCTTATTGTCTGTAACTGGTGTTGTCGTATTGTTTAATGTTCTATATGTAGGAGTCCCTCTACATCGACAGTACACATACCTTAAGTTTTTCTACTTTTATTTTATTTTTTCACAGCTTAACATTGTAGATTCAAATTCCGGAGACAGTCGCTTTGGTCCTGAGTGTACAAAATCAAAATAAATTCGGCCAGCGGTCTCGTAATAGTGCCTAGAATGCCATAACCAAATTTCAGGACGGTACCAAGCCTGATCAAAAATGCAATTCGGACCCTTTTTGCCCAAAAGTAAACAAGTAAAACTTTTGGCAGGTCCTTTTAAAATATCGCCACAAATTCCGGTACCAAATTTAAAATGGTAACACTTCGGGAATATTGTATATTAAGAAAAGCGGAACGCCGATGCAAAAAAATACTTTTTTTTGTCTTATTACTATGCTATAAAAGATACAATGATTCTAAAATGATTCTGAAATTATAATTCTGGATTCTTTTTCAATGCAAATTAAAACTATTCGCAGTGATTATTTTTGCGCAGTTCTAATTTTGCGCATCTTAGGTCTGCACAAGTTCTAATATCACACAAAGTATTAAACAAGTAAGGCGCATCAGTTAATAAATAAACTAATGTTGTCTTCAATTTATAGCTGTACGTGTAATAAATATAAATTTTAAGGAGAGACGTTTAAGTTATCAAAAGCATACATTTGTCCATTTTGATAAGAAAATCTAATGATCTACCTATCTTTTGTTTGTTTGTTGGTTTTCGTTTTTAGGCTAATGGTACTGGGGAGGGAGGGAGGGGGAGGGGCTTACAGCGTCTCCCAAACTGCCAGTTGCAGTAAGATTGCATGACACAAAGAACAGAAATGTTTTTAATGCTGGAAACCAGAACAAACAATCACTGTGGAGGATTTTTGAGCATAACTTCAAGTATTAGAAAAACAAAATTTACATCACATCAGAAATTCACATAACATCAGAAATTACATCAAATTCAACAAGGCTAACCTGAATACAAAACTCCAATATCTTTTCAGGTTCAACTTGAGTATTATACATTTCTGGAAATTAATGATTTTCTTTTAAATCTAAATAAACAATCATACAGATACAGAATTAACTAATTTTACCTGTACAGTAAAGGTATAATGTGCAATCACCTGCATCTGAGATCTATCAACGTGAAACTGAGTGTATCCTACAAGGATTTACGCCCAGTCGGAATATATCAGATGATATTAAAATTGGGGCAGAGATGTTGGATAAAATGTTCCAGTGAATGGATAAGACATTTGCTCGTTTGTTTACGCAACCCTAACCTTACGAGCAACAAAAAACGACATAATATGGAATTGGAATTCAATGCCTTTAACAAACTAAAGTCCATACTAGCTTCTATTGAGATGCTAGCTTACTTAAACCCCGACATAAAACACATGTGACAACTGATGCAACACCACATGGTTTGGGTGCACACTCATTGCACAGGAAACAGAAAGATGGAAAGTTCAGCAGAACAATCAGCTATGCAAGCTGATCACTGGCTCAAATTGAATGTGTAGGTGCAACCAAATCGAGAGGGAATGTTTGGCGATCAACTTTGCACTGTTGTATTTCAAGATTATCAGCTTTAAAAGTTCATCATCACACACACCACCAATGTTTCATTTACGGAAATAGCAGACATGACCTTCCATGATTTACAAAAAAAAACTTTTTTTTTTGGATATTTCAATTTTCTATAACTTGAACAAAACTTACTCCTGTTTCATGAAGTAAACTGTTCTGGAAAGCTTGAACCCTCCTCAATACATACATATACAACACTTATATATTGGTTTCCATAAGGAAAACACATTAATTTTTGAAAAATTCACTGAGCGGTAAACATATTTTTTCAGCTATTTTTTTCTACAAACGGAAAATTCAAATCGACTTGTGGGTTCCAGCAGCAAAGCTTTCTGGGTAATTTCTTTTAACAAAAGAAGCGAAATATGTTGTAGAATAGGAAGTCGTTTGTTATTGTCTAATTATTTCCATTTTCCATTTATAGTTATTTGGTGGAGTTCTTTCAAACTCAATAAAGAGAACCATAAAAAAACATTCCAAGAAATTTATGACGTACGATGACGTCATCTGGAGGCCGTTAAGTCTCGCGTGAAAATAGGATCCCTTGCTACAACAACCGGAAATTGGACTTTATATATAATTATTTTGGAAGAGTTCTTTCAAACTCAATAAAGAGAACCTAAAAAAACATTCCAAGAAATTTATGACGTACGATGACGTCATCTGGAGGCCGTTTAAGTCTCGCGTGAAAATAGGATCCCTTGCTAAAACAACAGGAAAATGAATTTAAAATCGATTTTTTTAAAAGCAGTTTGTACCACAAAGAGAATCTAAAAAAATATTCCAAGAAATTTATGACGCACGATGACGTCATCTGGAGATTGTTTAAGTCTCGCGTGAAAATAGGATCCCTTGCTAAAACGACCGGAAAATGGACTTTATAAAAGTATATAATTATTATATGCAACTAACCATCAAACTGTTTGTTGTCCGTGGGAAATTCCGAGATTCAGTTTGGTTTTCAGAAAATTTTAAGAACTTTAGCAAAGCTTAACTGGCTTCTGTAGCCAGGCATAGCCAGCTAGCTACTGCTACACGTTTCTGTAAAAAAGGTAGACAGAGGCAACAGGTATATAATAACAGCATCATTTAGGTAGCCAGGAGCACCATACGCGTAGCACCATTCGATTAGCTAATTTAAAACAAAAATGGAATCAAAACAAACAAAACAATTTCCTATTATTTCCAGCTTCGTTTGGATATGTAAAGGAGCAAAAAACGCATATACACACACACTGAAAGCTCCGTTCCATGCTGCCTGCGGTTCGCCATTGCATTCATCATCATCATCAAGCCCAATGTTCCAACTTGAGTTGAAATCTACACCAAGCTCAGCTCAGGACAGCAATCCTACCCCGGTTCGGCTATAGTCTCAATCGGGATCATCTAATCGTTGCGATTGTCATACACCCTTGACAGATCTAAGGAATTAATCATCAGCGGCCTTCTGGTATAGAAACCGAGCCACCACCACCATAACTAAACATCGATCTCACAATATACCACGTTTATTCTAGTGTCTAGTGCAGAAGGATCTTTCTGAATTGATCAACATCGTTCCCAGGGCTTCTTCCATGGCAACGAGGTTGTGAACTGATCCTATTAACTGAGGTAGCCTGCTGAGAACAAAGTTTCGTAAAATGCCGTCGGCCTTTCCGGGGATAGAAATTGAGCCAAAATATTTCCAAGGTATTACATTACGAACGAATAAATGTTAATGATTGTAATTTTGTCGATGATAACACTATTTATAGTTGCGCATCAACTATTGATACGGTGATTTCCGATCTAGAGATAGACATGCAAAACTCTTTGTTCAAATCAAATCAACTAGTGGCAAATCCAGGAAATTTCAAGTTATTGTTCTTAGGCATGAAGGAAAATAAATTAACATTATTTATTGATAAAAATGTAGTAACACCTAGTAAATCTGTAAAATTATTAGGTATTACTATTGATAATCAACTTAAATTTGATTTACACATAAAAAATAATTGTAAGCTAACCAATAAAAAGGTATGGCGTCTCTATCACATTAGAAAGTTTCTGGATGAAAACCATGCTCGTCGGTTAAGTAACGCTTTTGTTTTGTCAAATTTTAATTATTGCCCTTTGATTTGGATGTACTGCAACAAAACTCTTGATGCTAAAATCAGTAGAGTTCACAAGAGGGCCTTGAGAGCTGTTACTGGAGCTTACGATAATTCATTGGATGAACTTCTATCATTTGATAGAGGACTTACGATACGTTCCAGGAATTTGCAAGCTCTTTTAGCAGAGATATATAAAAGTCTATTTGGCTCTAATCCAAATATTATGAGGAACTTGTTTCACTTAAAAATCAATCCGTACTCTCTTCAAATTTCATGTTTATTGAGTCTTTTTCCTACCAAATCCATTCGGTTTGGTACAAATTCTATATTATTTTGAGGCACTCACTCACTCACTCACTCACTTCTTTCGCCCATACTTGGTCCCGAGTTGATGAAATCAAAGAAAAAAATCGTCAGCAGTCTCATAATATTGCGTAGAATGCCATAACCAAATTTCCGGACGGTACCACGCATTTTCGGAACCGAGTGGACGAAATTAAAAGATTTTTCAAAAACTTTTCTAAAATATAGCCACAAATGCTAAACAAATTTCACTTCGAGAACATGGTCTATTAAGAAAAGCAGGCCGCCGCCACAAAGTGATATCAATAGCACACCCAAATAGCATACCTAAATTGGCCAGCAATCTCGTAATATTGCCTAGAATGCCATAACCAAATTTCAGGACAGTACCACGTCTTTTCAGTTCTTTGGGCCGACCCTTTTTTGCACAAAACTTGGTACTGAGTGGACAAAAACGATTTTTTTTGCCACAAAGTAATAACAATAGCCCATCCAAACTTTGTTTGGTGGGCTAATTACGTATACAAGGTATTTCTCATTATTCTTATGAATTTAAAATCTGTCTACAAATTATATATCAAAACTATAAACAACTTACAATAAGTGAATATTAATAAATACACCAATGAACTCAAATACAAAATCTACTTCTCCACAGTGTTGTTTTTTAAAACTAATTTTGGCAACTTTAAAGTATCTGTAAAGGACATGTAAAAGTTGATTTCTACGAGGCAAAATATTTGCTGCAAAAGTCGTGGTGTGACGTCAATTTCTACCAATGGAATGTCTTCTTTTGGTTTTCGCAGCAAAATTATAGCCTAGCAGAAATCATCTACATATAATAGGGTCAATACAACGCACTTTGTATTGGGTTTACTGATTGTGTGATTCGCAGAGACCCAAAATACCTCCAATTCTGAGAATTCTAAAAAGCCAAATGCCAGGTATGATTTTTAAGTATTTCAAAGTTGAAAAAAAATAATTAAAATTGCCTTCTTGCATTGGAAACATCGCAAGCATTTTGCATGCATTTATTTTCATGTTTTCACAGTTTCTAAAAATTTCACAGGGATTTATTTTTGCGCTTGAGGTCACCGATTAATTATATCTACAATACATGTTTGGTTTTTGTAATGAAAACCTGGAGATTTATGCATGGAGTTTTTCCCAGGGAGTTCCACTTTAAATTTTGCGGACGAGTCAATTTTTTCGTGGGGACTTATTTTTGTGGATTGTCCTAAAATCCGTAAAAATCCGCGAAATTTAATCCACACAAAAGATTTAATCTCTTTAATTTAGATATGGTATGATGATAATGTATCATACACTATCAAAAAAAAATAATCCCGATAAAAAAATAAATAGGAAATCTACATGCTTCAATGAACTTACAGTGTCGATATATATCGATATAAGCTTTATATTATGCTGTGTATATATGCTTTATATGGTCGAGTAAATAATCAATGTGAAGCAACTTTTGCGCATAGACTCTCCTTCACAATGATTACTTATTTCGACCACTGGTTAAGCATCTGTGAAGAAGGGTAATTACTGATTGGTTTCTTTGTACTACCCAGTGGGCAAAAACCTGTCCAAAGTCAGCAGTAAAGATGCTAAACCAACTTCGAATAACATTGTTCTACTGTCTTTACTGCGGACTTGGAACAAGTTTTTGCCCACTGGGTAGTTTTGGACTCTGCATTGGAAGCAAAGAAACCAATCCATTCCTCAGTTCTCTTCTTCAATATATTCTTCATCAAAATCTCTTGGAACTTTCGCGCTATCTGCTCTTGCTTTATTATCCTCTTTTCTTAAACGTGCTTCATGACTGTAACCTTCAGGTACAAGTTTTTTACGGAGTTTATTTTCTGGTACTTGACAGTCTTCATACTCATCCCAGAATTCAGATAACTTATAGTAAACTTTACGTGGTAAATTCTGTTGTAACATTTTACATATTTTACACAAGAAGTAGCTTTCAAATGGCCAGTCTCCATGCTTAGGATGCCATATTTTATACTTCTGTTTCCATTTAAAGTATTCATTGTACGCAGTATCATCACTATCTAATTTTTTCAAATATGCAGCTAAATCAGGAATAGAATTAAACGCTGAAGCATCAATATATGAACCTGGAATAGCAAGTCTCGGATCACTATAATTAGCTCCACCCAGAACAACTGGTACTAAACCTTGTTCTAAATATTTCCAATACTTTTCGGTAATGTAGTCCTTACAAATACCATTCTCTAGAGCCAAGAAAAACTTATAATTTTGCAGACTGGAATTACACCAGCGTTGACAATCTATATGCTTTTCAAAATCATCTTTGCATCCACCACCAACATACACATCTGTGAACTGTTCTAAAGCATGTACAAACTCCATTCGAAATTCAAATTCACAATTACCTACTAACCAAGCTATGGTTTGGTTTTTTAATTTTGCATAATTTATATTTGGATCTGGAGGTATATCGCCTTTGCCAAGCTTTCTATATTGTAAATAGGGTAGATATATATCGCTGTCTACTCGGTATGTCATTGTCCAATTAAATAGTCCATTATATGGAATAGCACTATAATCAGAATTTTTTGGAGTTTCTGATGTGAAATATATCCAGCGTTGCGATTCTGGACGATTACCATCTTTACTGAGTGAATGCAGAATATCTCCACTAGGCATATTACGTTCATGAAATATTACTGCATCAGCAATTGTGAATAATTCTTTATTGTATGTAATCCTACAGTTTTTGTATTTGCATTTTGTCTTCTTTAGATAACCTTTCAGTTTGCTTTTAGGTAAATTATACCATTCATCAACGTTGTGAAGTCCGGTATATATCAGAATTAGTTTTGCATCAAATTTAATTTTCCATTGTTTGACTTTGTTTAATTCTTTATTGATTTCAACTCGGTTCATATCTTCTTCTACTTCAAGTAATCTAGAACCATGATTGGTCACATGTACATTATTATTTATATTATTGTTATTATTATTATTATTATTATCAAATGTATGTTTGTGCTGATGATCATTTTTATCCTTATGCAATTCCTGATCTACTTTTGGAACTCTTGGTTTTAATACTTCATTTAATACTTCATTTAATCTATTAGTTTCTTTGACATGTGCACTCCCTTTCTTTCTAGTAGGTTTCATCGTTACGTACCTGAAAAACAAATTAGAAGTAATTACCCAGTGGGAAAAACCTGTTCAAAGTTTTTAGTGAAGACGCTAAAACTACATTTCAAAATGGTTGCACTTCCGGAATTGATCCGTTGGCTTAAAATGTTCATTACAGTTGGTACTATGATTATACCAAGTTTCATGGTGTAATACCAGGGTAATATTCTTTTCAAACACTCCAAACGCACTTACCAATCCATACACCTCAAACAAAACACTCTAGCAAAGCTGAAAAGAATAGCGCTGGACTAATTCTGGAGTGTTTCATGTTTTTCTGTGCTTTCTAAAGCGTAACCATGCGTTTAGAGGTGACCACAACTAATGCCAGATGATAAACAAACATGGCTACTGTACAATTTTAATTGGTTTAAAATTCATTATTAAGTGGCGGTCAGACTTTTCCGATAAAAGCAATTCCGACAATTCTGATAGAAAACCTGACCGCAATGTTTTTGATTAGAGCAATTTGAAACTGAAAAGAATGGCGGAATCGGTGTTTGCAAGCAAAAATTAAGGTAATGAGCATTCTTTTCACTTGTTTCACTCTGAGTACACCAGTTCAATATCTCTTCCTAATGACTCCATTCAGTTTAAATATGCTTGAAAAGAATGGAATCTAGAGCACTCTAAACACTTGGAGTGAACCCTAGTGTTGAGCTCATAAAAACGCTCTGGGTGTCCATGCTACATCTCCCCGAAGGTGTCAGAAAATTAGATGTTTGAAATTCCAACACTTCAGTTACATATAAGTGATACAAAGTGTATACAAACACTCTTCTAGACAACTTTATTAGTAAATAATAAATTCAACTTACTGTTCTTTAGTTTTATATTGTTGTTGATACCATGAATTCAATTCTGCATACTTTTTAGGTGTATTCAAAAAGTAAACGATAACGAATACACTCAGTATCAATGTAATAAATGATACCCTATAGACCAATTTCATAATGTTCATACTTTTTTTTAAATCTAAATAAAATCAACATGCACATCAATATGATAACATCATTAAATGAAATTGATCAGTCTGTTCAGAAGGAAAACCTCATGGGAAATAAATAACTTTCTATTATAAACAGTGGTCAAAATAAGAGTAAATAATCAATGCGGAGGAAGTATTTTTAAGTATAACTTCAGGCTTTGTTGCCTGAAGCTATGCTCAAAAATTACTTCTTCGCAGTGTGATTATTTGCTCTTATTTCAACCACGGAGTATTTTAACGGAAGAAAGTGTTTGTGGAACAAAAAAATGCGGAATTAAAGAATGCGAATGAACAATTTTCTTTCGATTTTGCAGAATTAAAGAATGCAAATCAGTAATTAAAACAGGTTTTTTTCGTACTTAATTTATTTAAAAAAAAAAAAAATATACTGTTTTTCGTAATGTAAATTAACAAATCAAGCAAAGCGCTTGAAAATCTTGAATAATGCTGAATTTGAAAAATTCACCTGTATCTTTTTCTCCCACATTTGTTTCTTCCCATAAGGTAAATTGTTCTGTCCCTTGATAGTATATATTTTTGCAAAGGACAAAAGTTTTATACATGCAGCTATTGATATATGCAGTTACCTTTTGCGCACACTATACACCTTAAAATATTACGCACAGACTTATTTTCATGCACTGTCATTTCTACCTTATTTTGAGTGGATTTATTTTCGTACAATCTGTCAGCAAAAGAAGAAAAACAGCACAATTAACGGGTATGGCATAAAAACCTTACAAAGTATATATATAACATGTATTTTTGAAGGCAGTTCGCTAAATATATAGTTTGTATGCGTGCATCTCTTTCTTCGTCTAATTTTAAACATAAAAAGCACTCGTGATTTTGAACATAAAATGCCACTTTTTCAACATGGATTAATTTTGCCATATTTAGACAATTTTGCAAGGAAATGTATCCACGCGAAAATATATTCCAAAGAGGGTTAATATGCAAAAAATATTCTATAAGCAGAACAAATATATATTTAACCCCATTAGGCCTAGGCTTTTTAGGGCTCTGGAGAGCCTAAGGGTGCACGAGGGACCCCTTCCATAAAATCTGAATGGCCGCATATTTTTCTCTAAAATTTACACCAAAGGTTCTTAAAACCATAAACTACATTTTAGCATAAAAATAATTAGCAGGTGCCCTATTGTTTCATACTTATGACATCATAGCTTATCTTGGGTATGAAATTTAATTTTTGTATGAGTATAATGCTTTGATACAAAAACTTGTCACCAATAAACTTTTTAAGTAAAATAAACATCAGAAACAGATTCAGCCTCAAATTTTGAACCTATTTTTTTTGGTCTACCATTTTTTTGAAATTATTGTAATGCCGAAGATAAGCAAATAGTTTTTAGAACTTTTTTGGGAATTTTATTTCCAAATTAAAAGCTAGAAAAGTCAAAAAGTTGGAGCATGTTGGAGCACTTTTATTTAGAAAGTTATGCACAATTTAGGGTCCATTTTTTTCATACATAGAATAACAACTCACCTCACCGTTTCAACCGCCTCCACCGTGTATGAAAGAAATGGAAAAAAGTGGAAACGGTGGACTGAGTGGACATTCTTATGTATGAAAAAAATGGACCCTAAGTCATACTTATATAACGCTAAAATTCAAATTAAACTATAATGGCACAAACAAACCACCGTAAGTTGCTATATATATATAAACATATACAAATATATAATATAAATAAGCTGCATATATAAATATATAATATAAATAAGCTAATCCAACCCATGACCCAACATCCAAACACCTCCAGCCCATCCAACCTATAGCAAGACCGTTATTAAAGATGGTGGACGTAAACCAAAACCAAGAAATCGGAAGTTAATCTTTCCACGAATTAAAGTCATTTCAAGTGCAACTAACTGCATCAAACTTGAAAGACCAAATCAATAAACGATAAGCAACGTGTATTCTATAATATATAGCTATAATAAATAGCTATCTTGTGTTGCCTGAGAAAGAAAAAAAGAAATCTTCACGAATCTCTTAGTGATCTTTCCCTTACTTTGGCACTATTTCTATCCCGGAAGGCCGCCGGCTTGTCATTAGGCTTATTGTAATTTGAAAAAACCTCGTACCAAAGGAAAACCCTGGAAACGAGGTTGGTCAAAAGATCATTTGTGAATTTATCTGGCACTGTTTCTATCTCGGAAGGCCGCCAGTATTATAAATAGAAAACTTCGAAATTATGAAGAAACATTTTATTATAATTTCGTTATCCTGGGAAACTAGTAAGAGTTTGTTATTATTTATTATTATTATTTCTTTATTTTACATGGATAAAAACTAACATTGCTACAGTCAAACTAATTAAAGTTAACTATTTACACCCATAACGAAATCTAAATATTGTATATAAAAAACTGTAAAACATATTGTATATAAAAAACTGAAAAA
>JAULBZ010000344.1:0-33300 GCA_032360805.1 Neoturris breviconis
TTTCAGCCAACTTGGCTGAAAATATTCTGAAAAATCTCTCCTCCACAGTGATGACCGGCAGTTATTTCGAGCCCTGTTATGTACCTGCCATCTTTAACTTCAACAGGCACACTTTCTGTTTTCACAATTAGATCTATAAAATTTACATCAGAACATAAATCATTTGTATTAATCATAAAAACTTGTTAAGACTCTTTACTCAGCACTGATACAAATAATCATCATGGAGTGCATTGGTAAGGAGTCACAGAGGAAAGGTTAAAACAAAAACATAAACAACTCCTGCATAACTACTGATGATGGCCCTACAAATGATGCTTTTCTTTATATCCCAACAAAATTGTGATAGAATTTGCGAAGTTTAACTGAATCTAGCAAGCAATTCCGTACATAGTCCACAAAAAAGCTGTGCACAAAATAAATATAAATAATCACTCGGCGGAGGTGTGATTTTTGAGCATAGTTTTAGGCTGTACAGCTTGAAGCAATGCTGAAAAATTCCTCTTCCACAGAGATTATTTACTCTTATTTCAACCACTGGTAAACAAAATTGTATCTCACCTTCTACATCTAACTGAGCACTGCTCTCAATTTTCTCATTATGATTTGTAAACACAATCTTGTATGTACCACTATCACTCACTCGTAAGTCACTTATATTAAAGCTAAATAATTCACCATCATCCTCCACTGTGATTTTCACGCGTCTACCTGATGTTGTTATCTTATCATTTACATACCAACAGACATCTGTTTCTTTTGTAATGGATTGAGCACGACAAGAAAGCTTAGCACTACTGCCAACAGTTGCTTTTTTATCACGAAGCGGCAGGATTATTTGTGGTTTTTCAAGCTCATCAATTTCGTCAAGAAGGTCATCAGATAAATCTTCATCCATTGAAGATGTTCTACAGAATAAATAGCAAATATCTTTAACATTAAGTCTCACAGGATTCTGTAACATTACAATGAAAGTACAATGGATTTAAGCTAGAACCCTTTTGAGGGTTCAGTGATTATTAGTAGTATAGATGGGACGTGCAACTAATACTCTTCTGAGAAGCAATAACAATGGAATTATAGTATTTCTTTAATGATTGGCAGTGTTAAGAAAGTCCTAAAATCTTTTTTGCTGATTTAAAAGCTGCATAATCATTCTGACTAACTCTGAAAACCGCATCAATTTCGACAATCACAATATTTAGGATTATTGATATTGATTGTGCAATTGATTTTTTCCCTGGTTATAAAACCAATTATGTTTTAAGCCTCTTACAATAGTTAAGCAAGCAACAAAACAATACCATTTTCCCAAAAATGCAGAAGCAAGCATACCGTAATGCATTAAACACCCCCTTCGAATAAGCGTCCCTCCCCCCTTATCGCAAAAATTTCAATAAGTGCCTCCTCGAGCTTATTCGCTGTCAACCTTTTTCGAAACCTTTTTTAGTGAAAACGAAAATCCGTATATAGTTTTCTGCTGTTAGATGAGAATTCAGATGATGAAAATGCAGATATTGAGTATGAAAAGAAGAAACAGTATAATACGAGCATATTATTCTGGTGTTTATTCTATTTCCCCTAAATTTTTTAAATACCCTAAGTTTTGTCGATTGAATAAGCACCCCTCCCCTTGAGGTTTGAAAATTAAATAAGTGCCCGGTCATTTAATCGATGCAAGTTGATGCAATTAGGGTCAAAGAAATATAAAATCAATATTTTGATATTCTAGTGTCTGCTGCTGTGTTGTCTTGAAAAAAAAGTGTAGTACATAGATGCATAGTTGTTGTGTATGGACTTCACTAATGTAGTGGTCAAAATAAGAGCAAATAATCACTGTGGAATCATTACTGAGTATAGCTATGCAATCATTACTCTACAATGATTTAGTTATGTTCCACATCTTCTAAAAGATACGTTTCTAAAACAAGGTATACCTTGTTATTGATCTACCACCAAGTTCTGATTCACTATCACCTGATTCAAAACCATGTCCTAGAAAAGTAGAAAAAGGCTTCTCTTTTATGTTCGCTTCACTAGGGTAGAGAGAGCGCCACTCCTTTCCCAGATCATTTTGACCTCTTACCCTAGCATGCTCGTAGGCTGGCTGGAAAACTTGGATGAATATATAATTTTCAAACAAACAACCACCAGGCCTCCGAATTGGAAAACAGTGTATATGTAACAAATCAATTGGAACGATCAAAATAATGTAAGACAATGCTTGAAATAAAAAGAAATAATCACTGTGGAGAAGTAACTCTTGAGCAAAGCTTCAAGCTGCAAAGTCTGAATCTATACTCTAAAATCCCTCTTCCACAGTGATTCTTTGTTCTTATTTTGAACAGTAATCATCTTGTATAGTTTATGAAGTTGATCATTTTCGAGACAGAGTTAAAGACGTATGGTACTGCTTGAGAAATTAAGATATATTTTATCATTTTTGGGATACAGAGTCAATTTGCACAAAAAAATCAAGCTTTAGAAATTGAGACATAATTTGTAAATACAGTAGGTTACATCAGTGCTTAAAATAAGACAAATGATTACTGCAGAGGAGTGATTTTTGAGCATAGCTTCAAAAGCCTGAAGCTATTTTCAAAGAATCCTCCTCCGCAGTGTTTATTTACTATTATTTTGACCACAGTTATATCAGATCCAAATGAAGATTGATTTCCAAGAGGCAAAATATTTGCCACAAGACATTCCATTGGTAGAAATCAAGGCCACATCAAGCTTAATGGTGTTAAGTTTACTCAAAACTATATCAATCTTTATCAGTTCCAAATACTACAAAACAATTGTAGCCTAAAGTACGCTCCTCCACAGTGATTAATTGCTCTTATAAGCACTGATGCAATCCTACCATTTTATTACAATGAGTCTAAATTACCTTCCACAAATAGTTCAGCCGAGGTTGTAGCTTCTCCTTCATCACTGGTAGCAACACATTTGTATTGTCCTTTATCAGTGGATGCCACTTCAACAATAATTAATGAACTTTGATCATCCTCTTCTTCAATTCGGCAATGACGGAAATCGTTTATTTCAACGCCATCTTTATACCATGTAAATTCGATTTCTGAATCACCTTTATAAAAATAATATATTTTTATTGGTTTGTAAGTTTATATGTTTACTACAGTATTCTTGTTACAAAGTATAAACTTCATGCATGTCTTTACTCAAGATGGTAGTGCTCAAAATAACAAATAATCACATTAGAGGATAGATTCTTGAACATGCCCAGTAGATAAAAACTTGTTTAAAGTTCACTGTAAAGATACTGGGACAACATTAAAAACATTGTACTAGCATCTTAACTGTAGACTTAGAACAAACATGAACAACTATACTTTTCTCTTCCAAAGGTGATGTTAGATTCAGGATTTAGCTGAAAATTTATTCCACTACAGAGATTATTAGCTCTTATTACAAGCACTACACTAGGACAGGCCTCTGAATTATTGATGGCTGCAAATTAGTCTTCAAAGATGCTCTCCCACAGGGGAATTCCGATGTGAATTCGGAGGCCTGCTAGGATCATTACTTAATTCTGAGTAACCTAAATAACGTGTTGAAAGTATTGGACTGAATGTTAATAAATATTTCAAAATGGTAACACAGTAGAATATAACCTCATATTATACTCAGCGGGCAAAATAAGAGTAAATAATCACTGTGGAAGAGGAATTCTTCAGGATAGCTACAGACTTCTACCAAAATTTTATCCCATTTATTTATACACATATGTATACAGACTGCATATAATTCCAATATTATAGAGTTAATGGACTGTGTTACATGGATGATAGTGCTCTCATGCTGATAGGCAATTTTATTGACTTAAGAATGTTCCAAATGACATTAACGCGAGTTGTTGGCTGGTATTAAATTATGTTTTACAGTGAGATGTCATTGCATTGGAACTAAAAATAATATTTGTTAATGTCAATGTAATGTTAGCTTTTCAATGTGATATTATTTTTACCTTGAAATGAGTACAGTACTAAAACTTCAAAATCCTGTCGGTATAGACTTATTACTTGACAGTCATTCATAATGTGTCTGTTTTGATAGTGTTCCAAATGAGAGTAAATAATCACTGTGGATGATGTATTTCTGAGCATTGTTTCAGGCTTTTTAATAGCAGCACTCTGTAGCAGCACTCAAAAATCATTCATCCATAGTGATTATTTGCCCTTATTTTGAACACTGTAGCTAAACATGTTTCTTTTAAACAAAGAAGATAAAGTCAAAAAGTGTTAGGTGTCGCAACTAAATGTACTCATATATTCAAGGAAAAAGTATTAATACCTTGCACAGTAACATCAAATCTGGCCGCACTCATTTCTACAACTTCAACATCTTCCATTTTCAAAGTAAAAACAGGCTTCTTCTTGGTCAAAGGTTTCTTTACTTTAGGATCCATTGTTGACATTGTTGTTTCTTCAACCTTACTTTCAGCCTTTGGTTTTGTAGCAGGTTGAACGGAGACTTTTGGTTTTGTGGCAGGTGGCGCAGCTACTTTTGGTTTAACTGCAGGTGGTGCCACCACTTTTGATTTCTCTGCAGGTGGTGCCACCACTTTTGGTTTCTCTGTAGTTGGTGCTGCTACTTTTGGCTTCTCTGTAGTTGGTGCCGCTACTTTTGGTTTCTCTGCAGGTGGTGCTGCTACTTTTGGTTTTTCTACAGGTGGTGCTGCTACTTTAGCTTTGGAGGCAGGTGGCGCTACTTTTGCTTTTGTGGCAGGTGGTGAAGCTACTTTTGCTTTCGTGGCAGGTGGTGCTGCTACTTTTGCTTTCGTGGGAGGCGGTGCAGCTACTTTTGCTTTTGTTGGTGGTGGTGCTTTCTTTGGTTTTGCTATAAAATAAGTGAACCTATCAATAACTATTCTAATTATGGGTCAAACTAGTAAAATAAAATGAAGTGGTGTAGCCAAGGAATCCCATCTCTTTGGTTATCCAACTCATGTTCTTTCTTCAGTGGTTAAAATTAGAACAAATAAACACTATGAAGAAGGGTTTTGGTGCGCAGAAAAGTCTTGTATGATGAACAAAGTCCTCATTCACAGTGATCGTTTGGTCAATATCAGATTATAGAACAGGAATAAAAGGGGCAAAAAGGTCAGAGGTTAGTATGCTAGGCTACATACTATACCATATGCGGTGCAAAAAGAGAAAAAATGATCATTTGAACCCAGCACTTAAAATAAGATCAAATATCACTGTGGAGGATTGACTTTTAAGAATAGCTTCAGGCTTTATAGCCTAAAGCTATACTAATAAATCCCTCCTACACAAGTGATTATTGCTTTTTTTAAGTAATGTAAATCATACCTGCAACAATTACTTCAAATTCTTTCTCAACCAGACCAGCATCGCTTTCAGCTTCGATTAAATAGAAACCAGAATCATTTTCTGTAAGATTGCAAATTTTTAAGATGTGTTCATCTCCATTGTTACTTATCTCAAAATGTTCCGATGGATCAATTATCTTGTTATCTTGGTAGTAATTTACTTCGGGTACAGGACTCCCTTTGATATTAAATTTCACAACGAGATCGTCACCTTCAGTTTTCTCAATAAAGTCTTCTTTCAGTTCCGATATAATCACTGGTGCTTTCACTTCTTCACCGTCTGGTTCATCTTTGCCTTCTTTAACAGATAGAATGCAGGTTGACAATGTGCTACCATATTTATTTGATGCTCTACATTCATATGTACCAGAATCGTCAGGGTTGACTGAAGCTATACGGAATAAATGATAATAACCATCATCTTTGAATTCAAAATCCTCATCATCAGAGATTTCTTCATCATCAACGTACCACTTGACTGTGTCACAACTATCAATTTCAACTTCAAATACAGCTGATTCAGTATCTTTCACTTCCTGATCAGTAAGTTCTTTAACAAATACTGGCAGCGATGGAGGTGGAAGTACTACAATATCTGCAGAAAATGACGTTGAAGCAATCTTATTCTTTGCAACAATCTTGTATTCACCACTTTGTTTAGCAGTAGCATCTTTGACGGTAAGAGTATGAATAGTTTTAGTGTTAGATAATTTAATGTTTTTTGAGGTTTTAACAAGCTCATCATTTATGTACCATTCAATCTGTGGAGCTGGAATACCAACAACACTTGCTTCAAATGCAAGTGTTGCATTATGTTCAAAGCTACCATCTTGAAATCTAGGTGATATGACAGGCCGTGCACCATCTGGTTTCTTTGCTAAAATAAAAGTGTTAATAAAATAATTAAAATGAAATATAATATAATTATATGATAACTATTATAATGTAATAAAATGATAAATATAACTTAATTAAAATTAATAAATTTAATTAATAAAATGATAAACGTAATATAATTATAAGATAAATATTTTAAGATAAATGCAATAGACGATATATAATAAAATGTCATTTCAAACATACTTATTTTTAAGTAAACCTATGAGTATTTTGCATTCAGAATTTGTTTTACAAATTTCGACAAACAATACACGCCACAAGTAAAACAAAAATGCATAAAACGACCATGAGAAGTCCCTGGAGATTTGTCAAGTAGACTTAAGACTTTGGACTTAGGATCTTAGGGGTTTTGTCAAACTCGATGAATTCTGTTGTTCCCAGCAGCCTAGTACCCAGGCCTTTGGAAAAAATCCTGTCATTTATCTTGCTAATCAAAATTATAGACTTTCAATTAGAGCTTTCGGCCGTAACTTCAGCCATTTTGAATACAAGTCTGCATAAACGCCTATTTTTATAAAAAATATTTTGTTAATTATGATAAATTATGTAAAATAATGACAATACATGTCTTACAATATTACTAAATATGGATAAAAAATGATACAAGTTTTATCCATATTTAGTAATATTATAAGACGTGTATTGTCATAATTTTACATAATTTATCATAATTAACAAAATAGGCGTTTAAAAATAGACGTTTATAAAGACTTGTATAATAGAATGTGTCGTTGAATCACGTCGTTTTTATTTTATTCATTCTTTCATTTAATTTACTTTTATCTAAATTGAAATTTCAACTTTTTACAAAAAGTTTCCTTTGTCTACAGAATTTTTGTCCAAGATTGTAGTTGAATTACCATTGGACCACAAATAAGCCCAATATTTGCAAAATAATAAAAGATCTGGGGGGTTAAATTTTTGACCGATGGAGTTGCATTCTTATATTCAAAACAAAGATGACGTGTTATACATGAATAGATTGCGCCTAGCATGTATTTAAAGATTCTATCGTGGAAATATATTACAAATACAATGTTAAGACTTCCTCCAAATTTATTACCCAGGATTTTACAAAAATGCAATTTTACGCTGCATGATTATTACAAGGGATACATAATGTAACACATGCTGGCAACTCAAAAAATGTCATTGCAGTGCTAAGGGTCATAAAATAACGATGCAAGCATCAAAGTACATGTTAATTGCCTTGAGAAAGCTTTAATCTAAGGCACCGCCTTAGAAATTTACAGAAAAAAGTACTGTATCAATGATCTTGCATGGGATTGGTTTCCGTTTACCGAAGAACCAATAGATTGCCAGCTTGTACAGCTTCTATACAGATTAATTTTTATTGAATTTGGTCAAGTTTCATCAAATCTACCAAAACAACTATAAGATGGTTTTACACAAGAAATCAATACCTAGTGGGTAAACCTGTTCAAAGTCAGCAGAAAAGATGCTTGTACAACATTGAAAACATCGTTCTAGTGTCTTTACTGCAGACTTTGAACAAGTTTTTGCCCACTGGACAAATTACAAGTGTATTGATAAATCCTTCTCGTACATATCAAACAATGTTTTGATAAGAATCTCCATATTGCAAGAACACAAATCAAATGGTGTTGATAATTAAAAATGATGTAGCCTTAGCCTACAATATAGGCCTTTGCTTTTTTAGCTTGTAATATTATGCACATTCGATAGATTCTCGGTATGAGTCTTGCTTCTCTATAATGTCTGCCAAAACATAAACAATTTTTTATTTCAAATTAAAATTTTTCAGTAATTCGGCTTTATTGATTTTCTAGGTTTTTGTGCGTATACAAAGATATCAGATCGAGGACTGTAAACATAGGCTAATGATCCTGATATCATTTACGAGGAATGAGAGGAATAAAATTAGTGATAAGACAATAATTCTGTCGACACTGCAGTTTGATAGCAATAATCCATGCATTTTAGTTACAGTGTTAATAAGTTAAAATTACCAGTATCTGTGGAGAAAAGGACAAAGTCAACAATATTGAAATGGATTGGTTTCTTCATCAATGGAACCAATCAACTGAAAGTATGTTGACGAATAACCTTTTTGCCGATATTTTATGGTCACAACCATTTTTCAAGTCAGAGTGCATAAAAAGTGTGCATTTTGTTAGAAAGATACGCTGACAAGTTAAACAAACAAATCCTCTATTATTCTGGTAAGATTTAAGTTTCTTTCTACAAACAATAACTTTGTTGAAACTTTGTATCTTCTACCGGAATCACAAGAGTTAAAAATAAGCTTCTATGTGTGGTGATAAAGTACTAAGTCAACATCTTTAAGGTTGATTTGTACAAGGTGAAACATTTGCTGAGAAAGCCAAAAGAAAAAATTCCATTGGTAGAAATTGACATCATGTCATGCGATGTCAATTCTTATTTTGACTTTTGCAGCAAATGTTTCACCTATTGGAAATTAACCATTAGAAGTGAAGCAATTTTTGCAAAGCCATGTAATGGTTGTTGACTAAATATTTCACATCGTACTTATTCTAACTCCATGCATAACAGTGATCGAAATAAGAGTAAATAATAACTATGAAGGAGAGATTTTAGAGCAGGGCTTCAGGTTTAGTAACCTGAAGCTATGCAATCACTCGTCTGCAGTGATGGTTTACTCTTATTTCAATCACTGCTTAAGATGGAAACTGGTCAACGTATCTTTTAAATATTAATGATTAATGTTGCACGTGCATTGATGTAGATGAACAAACCTTTGATTTTGACATTAAACTTTTTTTCAGAAGTTCCCGAGTCACTTTTCACAACACATTTGTAAATCCCTGAGTCAGCAAGAATAACATTTTTCAGTGTTAGATTTACTAAGTCACCATCTTTTGTCATTTCCGTATTTTTTGAATCGTTAGAAATTTGTTTCAAACCTTTATACCATTTAATATTTGGATTCAGATGACCTTTAACTTGTAAAGTCAGCATAATATCTTCGCCTGTACACCTATCTTGAAGTAACTCAGTTTGTTCTATAAGTGATGGAACGAGTGGACGGACAGTTAATCTTGCAGAACAAACCACTTCAGTACCACCACTAGTTGCAGTAAACTTAATAGATTTTTTATCATAGTCTTGACTGCAGTCATGTAAGGTTAGTATGTAAGAACACTGTTCTACTAAAACCGTATGCAAGACTGATGTCAATTCCTTTCCATCTATGGTCCATTTAAATTCATCAGCTGGCTTAGACAAATCTACAGACAGCTTCGCATCATCTTCACACATAATTACTGTAGGCTTTAGTTTTTCAATTATTGCAAATGGGGTGGGATCATCAAACACATTATTATTAGAGATAGTCATTTCAGATTCAACTTGATCTTCTTTGACGCCAGAGATCTCCACTTCTCCAACAGATGGTTTCTGTTTCTTCTCTGGCACCTGAGGAGCTTTCTTAACTGGCTTCTTTTTTGTAATAGGTGCAGTCTTTTCAGCTTCAACTTGGCCTATTTTAACACTAGATACATTCTCTGCTATAAATGATGAGTCTGAGCCTGATTTCCCTTTCTTCTTCTCAGGAACCGGAGGAGCATTCTTAACTTGTTTCTTCTTTATTATAGTTGCATTGTTCTCAGATTCAACTTGATCTACTTTAACACTAGATATCTTCTCTTCTGTAAAAGACGAGTCTGATATACTGTTCTTCTTCACTGGAATCTGAGGAGCATTCTTAGATGGTTTCTTCTTTGTACTAGGGACAGTCTTCTCTGCATCAACTTGATCTTCTGATGGCGGATCAGATTTTGCCTTTTTTCCCGGGACCGGAGGAGCTTTCTTACCAGGCTTATTAGAGAAAGGTGGTGAAACACTCTTACTAACAGGTGCTTTATCACGAACTAAAACTTCACACAAACAAGTTTCTTCTTTTCCATCATCATTTTCAACAAATGCCTCAAAGTCTCCTTCATCATCAGATAGCATATTTGATATCTTTAAACAATAAACCTTCCCATCTGTTTCAAAGCTAACATTTTCTCCTTCTTCAAGCAAATCACCATCTCTCTCCCATATTACATCAAAATCACCTGATTCATACAACTCAACTTCAAGTACAAGAGTCTCTCCTTTGACAACAACAACCTCTTTGGGAGGTCCTCTCCTTATTAGAGTTGTAGGAGATATATCAGCTGAAATGTTAGTAATTAGTTTCATAAATTAGTACGCACACAGAGAGGAATAAAAGCAAATAATCAATGTGGAGGACTGTTTTGTGAGCATAACAAAGCCTGAAGCAATGTTCAAAAATCACTCCTTCACAGTAATTATTAACTCTAATTCCGATTACTGCTTTTATAATCAGTTAACAAGAAAAATTAACGATTATATTGCCAATAATATAGTAGTTCTTTGCATGGAGAATTTGTGATGTAAATATTGTGACTAGGGAGGTCTAAATAAACATCGTATCGGTAACAATATCGATTTAATAGTAAGGGACCATCTCCAAAACTTGTTTCCAGGGGAAGTACTCAGCAAAGTACCAAAGAAACCAATCAACTGCAAGCTCAGTGACTAGTAACACTCTTTATCGTAGATTAATATTTCTAGAATTTATTGATTTGCTTCTTGAAAGGAATTTTGGATTTTTCTTATTTCCAAAAAAACAAAAGAACAAAAGCAGCATAAAGGTGAATTTCCTCTTATGTGAATACTAAAAACGTTTTTTTATTCAAATAAAATCCCAAACTGTACATTAAAATACGAAAAAATAAGCACTATGGAGGTGGTTATATTATATTATTCTTATTTTAAGCATTGTGAAACACAGAAATCACACAAGTGGAAATCCACCTTAACAATAGCGATGAAACTGGTCATGAAAATTAATAGTTTTAAAAGCATACAAGAATTATTTAGATTGTTTACCTTTAAAAGAAACTTTAAATGTTTTTGATGTTACGTGACCAGTTGCTGATGTACAATCCAATGTGTAATCGCCAGATATGCTATCAGTAATGTTTGTGATGGAGAGTACATAATGATTACCATCCTGTTTCATCTCAGTACTTTTATCTTCAACTAATGGAATATTATTATGTGACCATACAACAGTTTGTGCAGATTCTATTACAGCCTTCAGAGTTAAAGTCTTACCCTCTTCTGCAGTTACACTTTCCTCAGATGAACTTTTTATTTGTGGAATTATTTCTGAAAAAACAAAAATGTTAATCAAATAATAGGAGACTAAGAAATTTGCACTGTGTGATATAAAATTCCATAAGATAGACTGTGACTGTGAAAACAAACTATTTTACAACAACCTCGCCTACCTTTTGGTTTAAGAACTTCTAGTTTTCCTCTGCAACTAACACTGCCCATTGGATTTGATGCAGTGCATACAACAGTTCCTAAATCACCTGTTTCACAGTTATCGATGACTAGTATATGATTGTTTTCATGTTCAACAAGGCATTGATAGCGTCCTTCATCTTCCAGTATAACATCATTAAGTTTCCATTCAACTTCTGCATCTGGATAGCCTTCTGTTACGACACTAAACTCTGCTTCCTCACCAACTTCAACCGAAACGTTGGTTAATTTCTCAATGAATTTTGGCTTTGTTCTTTTTTTTTCAACAATAACCGAAAACAATAATTTTTCTTCTCCGTGTTCATTGGCAAGGACACAATAATAATCAGCATCATCATCAGATGTGACATTTTTGATAGAGAGTGCATGTAGGTCAGCCTTCGTGGTAATTTTTGTGTTTTCACAGCTCTCAAGTTTGACATTGCCTTTGTACCAAGTTGCAGTAGGTAAAGGATAACCTGTAACTTTTACATCAAGGTTTAATGTGCTACCTGCAACAACACATGTTTCTTCAGCAGATTGATCAACTATTTGTGGAGGGACTCCTGATGGTTCTAAAGATAATCAGTTATTGATAATAAGAGGAAAGAGTCACTGCCAGGGAGTATTGTAAGCATAGCTTCAAGCTACAAAGCCTGAAACAATGCTCATAAATCTCTCTTCCACAGTGATTATTTACTCTATTTCGACCAGATAATAATCAAGCCATATATACGTTGCAATATCAGTGAACTTGCAATTATTCATGAATAAAAATAGATCAAATAAATATGGCCACAAAGTGATGTCTGGATAATCATTGACTACGCTTTCTTTTTTATTCGCTCTTATTTTGAACATTGTTTTCTCTGGCATCCTTAGTCAGATGAATTCATATGAGCAGTCAAATCTTAAACGATGAACCAAAATACATTTATGAATCTTTCTACACATCCAGAGTTGAATTAACTGTGGAAGGGAGATTTTTCAGAATATTTTCTGTCAAATTCTGTCTACAGTTATTGTAGTCTAACTTCCTTAAGAAAAAGTTAATCGAATTAAGATCATTGACTTCAGACGCCAGTGGTCAATATAAGATTAAAAATAATCTCTGTGGAAGATGAAATAGTTTCAGGATTTCTAGCCACAGCTATGCTCAAAAATCACTCTCTCAAAGTGGTTACCGTAAATAAATAAATTAGCGCCCCCTGCCAAAAGAGTGCCCCCCCTGCTCGTTTAGGCGCCACTCCCTGCAAGTCAAATTATTATTAAGTGCCCCTGCAGAATAACTCCACCCCCTTGCCAAAAGGAACACTTATTCAAACATATTTATTATGAAAAGGGGGCACTTATTTAAACAGAATATATAAATTTTATACAATGTATAATTTCAGATGTATTTATTGTTTACATTATATTGCACCTCAATTTGTTTTTTATAATTCTTCATTAAAGATCATTGCAAATAAAAAATCTATAGTATGTAGTACAACATTGTATTCTTTATTGTTTTATTTGACTCAAATAAATAAACATGTGTCCTCCCTAGATATTGAAATTTCTAATAAGAGCCTCCAGCGCGTATTCAGGTATTTACTGTATTTGCTCTTATTTTGAACACATCACTCTCCATTGCAGATATTAAATAGCTTATAGATGAGAACTCTGCAATCTTATAAAAACATGCTTTAAAATGAGATAATGCTATAACAAATGTTTGAAATAAGAGCAAATAATCACTGTCGAGGAGTGATTTTTGAGCATTGCTTCAGGCTATTTGCAATTCTCAAAAATTAGTTACCAAATAACTACTAACAATCACTGTGAAGAAGTCTATTATTAGTGTAATTAGGTAGCACTAAATACCAATGCACTCAATTACAGATCTTATTTGTGTTACTCTAGTATACCATGGCAAGGTTTACTGTAATGTATATAATCAAGCTAATGTGTAAGAAACAATAATAATCTGAAATAATCGAATGAATGATTTGTACCCTTGTCAGGTGTCATTTACATTTGTTTGAACCCTTGGAAACATATATTTTAATTTTCAAAAATTATTTTTGGTATAAAATTTCAATGTAAGCGAGTAATACAATATGCTAATAAAAGTCATGATTCAAAATAACATGAATAGTGCAGTCGATTCAAGTTACAAAGTGTGTAAAGTTTATTATGATGAAAATTTGATCTAAAAATTAAATTCACATATACAAAGGTCAAAAGAAGTGTAAACTATACATGTGGAGAAGAGCATTGTGTCAACAAACTTGTAAGGTTGTAGCGTAACACCGTTCTTCACAGATACTTAATACAGCTGATGTGATACCTTAATTAGAAAATAGATAATCTACCTTTTACTGTGATATGAAATTCTTGCGTTGTCTTTCCACTTGGTCCTGATAAAATACATTTGTAAACACCATCATCAACATCTTGCAGATTTTTTACAACAAAAGAGTAATGATTGGCTTTCGTTTGAATGTCATATTTCTTTGTGCTGCGAAATATAGGCTTATTTCCTTTGTACCATTCGACTTTATATCGTCCACCATCTGATGGTCCTTCTACCTCCATAGTAACATCTTGACCAGCTTCCATGCTGATGGAAGATTCACTAATAAGTTTGATCTTTGGTGGTCCTTGTTTCACAATCAATTCAGAAAAACAAGATATGCTGCCAGCCTTGTTCTTTACAGTACATTTTAGCCTACCTTTATCCGATAAGTCACATTTGTCAAAGATTACTTTATAATGGTTATCTTCTGGAGAAACAATATGAATGCAATCAGTTTCAGTTAGTTCTTCATTCTTGAAGGTCCATTCAACAGAAGGTGTAGGAGTCCCTTCAACAATTACTAAAAACTCTGCTTTATGATCTTCAACGACGTTAACAGTTGTTTGAAGCCTCTTCTTGAATATCGGTACAGTAGGTTTTTTCTCCACGGTTGCAACACATGATGTTGAAGATGTACCAACTTTATTTTTTACTTCACAGCAGTACTGACCGCTATGATCAAGTGATGCATTTCGAATGGTTAACGTAAACAAAACATCAGAACTAGTTGTCTTTACATATGGACTTACTTTGATAGGTTTTCCATCTTTGTTCCATTGTGCTGTTTGATTGGGACAAGCTTTTACTTTGGCAGCTAGTTTCAAAATACCATCTTGTAACACGGTCACATCTTGCAATTCTTCCACAAACTCTGGTACTGATTCCTTAGCTAAAGAAGAAGAGTTATCAGAAGGGTCAGGCACAACTATAGTTAATTGAATATTTTCATGTGCAGTGTTTTGGAAAACAATGTTTTCCCGATTACTGTTTAAGTTTACTATTATACCATGTTCAGTGCTCTTAACTGTAGATTTATTAGCAGGTTTAAAATTACTTATGCCATTTGATTTTTGGGAATGTGAAATTAGAGTTATTTTATTCTTTGCAGGATGTTTACTTTCAGTCTCTTTACTATCTACTGTAGCTATCTTTTCACTATTTACTCTATCATTTCTGAGTGCTTTATGTTTCCTATCAAAAGTGTTATTGAGTATTGCTGTTGAATTTACAGATATGATATCGCTTTGTTTACTTGTTAATGATTTAACTGTGTTCCCTTGAATAAATGCTGATGTCTCTGATGGCAAATGTTTATTCAGGACAAATGCAGATCTACTGTGATTCACTTTTTCTGGTGTGAACTTAGATGGGAAAGTGTGTGTCTTAGCAATATCCTTATTAGAGGTAACACTTTGTGGTGGTTTGTTACTGTTATATTTACTTCTAAGTTCATTTGTAGCTAAGATTGAACCTCTCTTATCCTCTGGAGTACTGTTATTGAATACACCTGTATCTGGAGTACTGTTATTGAATGCACCTGCATGTGCTGTATATAGAGAATTTATTCTTTTATATTTTTCCTCTGTTGCAACAGGTTTAAATGCATGTTTATTCTTTGACTCAGTATCTTTATCTAATAGTTCTGTGTTTTGTTTATGTATAGCTGGTTGTATTATAACCTTTTGGCCAATTGAACGATTTCTTCCCAATTGATGCGACAGAAAGTTACGTGCAATAGATCTATTGCTGTCTCGATTAATTTCTTTTCTTTCATTGAATAACGAAGGTTTAGATATCGGTGTAAACGCACTGTTTTTATTTATTGGAAGTAGGTTATCATTATGGTCCGCTACCTTTACATTAACTGTGGTCGCTTTGTTTGTAATAGCAGAAACACTATGGCTCCCCTCACTAATCGTAGCTGCATAATTTCCCTTGCTAACTCCATTTGCAACATCATTCATATGACTATTTGTATGACTAGTTCTATTAGAACTCAAATAAGATCCATCATTAGAACGGTTCTGTTGTCTTCCGTGAGGTGAAGTATCACTTGACGTTTTCAAAACAATTCCAAATCTATTTGAAGTTCGCATAACTTTTCTTCTATTTGATATTGTATAAGTTTCATATCACTCAGAAGCTTTCAACAAATGTATGTTTTTAAGAAACAATGACTAAGTCTAAACACTTATCCCAAAAAATAAATGTTTATCTTTCAGTTATTTACTAAAATTTAACGAGAAATGTCAACAATTAAGAAACAGCGAAGTAAAATACTTCATAAACGAAATACTAATATCCAAACAGCAACCACTGTGAAAGGGATTATAATCTCTGTTTTATCGAAAACATGATAGCCAAAGTTATACGTAAACTTCTATATTTGAACATACTCTATGTTTGCATCCAATAGTGACAATAACGAGATACCATTGTTTATAAAACCAACCTCAAAGTAGATGTTCTTTAAAATGAGACCGCAAATTATAATTAATTTATAAGATTGAAACAATAGCACAGGATTGTCCTTTTTATGAGAGTATTAAATTTAAATGTCTGGCATCTTTTTATTTGCTGTCAATCAACTTCAAGCTTTTTGAGATTCTTTTAATATTATTAGAGTTTATTTATTAGAATTCAATCTTTTATAAAATCTTTTATATAAACAAACAAAAGAAAAAATTTGAAACCATCAAATTTTTTGACAGATTGTTATCTAATAAAAACATAACAAAAAAAAAATTGTTTCATCAATTTTTTTCTTTTTTTTTAAAAGATATAAAAATTCTTACTAACCTGATATTATCACATCGAATGATACTTGTGCCTTTCCAGATTTGTTCTCAGCAACACAAACATATTTACCAGAGTCTTTAATTGTAGGTTTCTCAATAGCAAAGTTAGCACAAACACCATCATATTCTATTAAAACTGTTTTACTTGCATGCAATTCTTTACCATCCTTTAACCATATGATTTTAGCTTCAGTTTCTGAATCGCAATCAACTTCGAGATTGAGTTTGCTTCTTTCACTTAACTTCACATCTTTATCAAAACCTTTTGGTATGATGAGAAGAGGTAGTTCATCTTCAGTGCAAACATCTAATTTAGCAGAGCTTTCATCTTTTCCTGCACTATTTACAATTGTAATACTATAATCACCTGCATCATCAGGTAAGCAATCATTCACAATCAGATAATGTTCACCATTTTCTTCACCAAATTCGTATTTATCAGATATCTCTAATTTTTTGTCCTTGAAATACCAGGTTGCTTTGGGTGCTGGCACACCCGAAACTATTGCTCTGAATTCACCAAAACGACCTGCTTCACTTTCAATTGCTTCAAGCGATGCAATGAACTCTGGTTTCATTGATTTCTCCACAATTGTTAACATACATGTAGACTGGATGGAGTCATTTGATTGGCTTGTTGCAACGCAACTGTACTCTCCTTCATCATCCTCAATTAATGCATCAAGTTTTAACAAGTATGATGGAGGCGCATTAACATACTCTATACCTTCCTCTTCAGGTAACAAGTCTCCATCTAGCAACCATTCCATGCGAAGTATTTCATCAGAATTTATCTTGACTTCTAGTTCAACTTTATCACCGGCGCAACATTCAACATCTTCTAATAATTTGATGAATTCAAGTTTAGTTATTGGAGGTTCTGCATGCACATCCACAGACTCTTCACTGGCAACAAATTCCTCAACTACCTCTCGAGGAGCTGGTTTCTTAGCAGTTTTCGGGGCAGGTTTAGGTGGTTTCTTTGATGGAGATGGAGGTGGAGTTTTATCTAAAATTTAAAATATAAGGGATTAACAGAAGAACACTTAAATCACAATCTCGCACTTAAAGACGCAGTAAAATGCCGTTATAAAAAGTATCATTCCATTGGACACACAACGTCTGACCAATGTCAAACAAATGTCAAAGCAAGATCATTTTCGAGTTGATTTAAGGTTGATTCGACATCGTGTGCCTGAAGGAAATATGGTAGTAAGTTAAGCACATGGAATGAATTCAAACCCTAATACAGCAAAATCAAATTTGTAGCACCACATAAAATACTACTAGTGTTTAAAATGAAAGCAAAATAATCACTGTGGAGGAGTGATATTTGAGCATTGCTCCAGGCTAGAAAACCTAAAGCAATGCTTAAAAATCCCTCCTCCACAGTGAATATTTACTCTTATTGACTACCCCAGATGTTAGGCATAGACATAGTCCATGATGAGATCATGATTTGGCAGCTTTTCATGCAATATAAGAAGGTTTGTTATATAAATACTTCTCACCTTTTTGAGCAGTGGTATCAAATGAGTCTTTCTTCTTAGGTTTAGGTTTAGGTAATGGAGCGACAGGAGGGGCTTTACTAAAAATGAAAAAGCAACATACCTTAAAGAAAGAGAAATCTTTACGGAAAGAAGATTTTGCAAAATTAAATTCTTGCAACTAAGGTAGGCTTAATTTAAAGGAACCAATCAAAAACAACTTTAGATGAATAATTTGATACAATCCTTGGCAAAGATAAAATCTTTAGAAAGAAAAACTCACTGCAAAGGAGTGATTGTTGGGCACAGTTTCATGCTGCTATGACTCAAGCTATACTCAGAGTGATTTTTCATTATCAGAAATTCTGCGTGTAAGCCAAAAGAAGCCATTCCATTGGTGTAAATTAACATCACACAGGGTGTTATGTCCATTTCTACCAATGTAATGTTTTCTTTTGGTTTACGTGCATATTATCCGCCCAATGGAAATCAACCTTTAGAGTACTTAGTAAACAAAAAATAGTTCAAAGTAGACAGTAAAGAGCAATGTTTTTAACTATGGACTTCAAACTAGTTTTTGTCCGCTGCGCTACTATTTCTAAAGCTTTTGGTTAGAAGAATACTGACCAGCATGAAAAGAACATCATATGTGGGGGAGTTTTCGGTAGTTATTTTCAGACTTGAATGTTGCTTAAAGTAAATACAACAAAATAATGTACCTGATTCTTTTTGGTTCCTCTGGTTCATACGAATCTAGCTGATCAAGTTCCATTTGAATAGGATCGTCCTTCTCTGTAGAAATATAGAAAATAAATAAATTTAATTCCAGGTCATAATCACAAAGCAAGATAATTGGCCCTGTCGGAGAAGACTTTAAAGAATACAGTTAGCCCAAAAAATTAAGACCATAAAGCATGAGTTGAAAGGGAGAGAGTATTGAGTTAGGGACCATCTCCAAAATTCGCTACTAGGGGAAGAGTGCTAAATCAATGATCTTGCAATTGATTGGTTTCGTCCCAAAGAAACCAATCAATTGCAAGCTAATTGACTTAACACTTTTCATTGTAGATTAATTTTTCTCAAAATTATCGAATTTTACTTTTTTAAAGCTGTTAAGATATCTGCTTTTGGTAACAAATTTTGGAGATGGCTCCTTATGAGTGCTGAATCAACAATCTGCAATTGATTGTTTTCTTAGTACCAAAGAAACTAATCATTTGCAAGCTCCTTTTCATCTTAGATTAATTTTCCTCAAATTTACTGATTTTGACGACTTTAAAGCAATTAAAATATTTGCTTATTAAAATGTTTTTCTTACTTGAAAAAAGAGAAATAATGTCATTCAAGTTCTGTGATGGAGTACTTTTTCCACTGACGAAGTTTTAAACATTTTGTGTTTATTAAAAACCTTGAAGCTTTACCCTAATCAGTAATGAACTGATCTTTTGATCTTTTGAAACATAAGGTAGATTGTGGGTTGTATCACTGATTTGGAAAGGATTAAGATCTGGAGGGGGCAAAAAAAAGTACCCCATTCACCGCATACAAATAAACAAACTCATATATATTTTTCATAGCAATGCACTTACCATCTATGAGTATCTCTGCGCTTGTTTCACAACCACCGACATCATTTGAAGCAATACAAACATATTCAGCTTCGTCATCTATTTTTGCATTTTTTATTTCTAGCAGTGCAATGTTTCCATTAGATGTTGGTATCACACGAGGCGATTCAATAACTGCAATCTCGTCTTTTAACCAAGAATATTCCATTGCAGGATGACCAGCAAATTCTGCCGTAAGAGTAACATTTTCACCTTCAATGATAGTTACGTCTTTTAGTGGTTTGACTATAGAAGGTTTAACAGGTGGCTTAGTATCAACCAGTAATGAAACTTCCACAGGAGATGATGTGCGAACTTCTTTATAATTACTTTCACCTTTGATACCAGCTTCTGCAACTAAAAATAACAAAAGCATCCGTTGTGATCTCCCTAGTTCTCCAATATTCTGGATGAGGGATAAAAATAAAAGGGTGGGTCAAATGAAGGCAGGAAGTGGAAAAGAATATTAGATTTTCCATAAAGATATCGTCTGGAGCCTAATTATCTAAAATATAACTTTGATCACAAAAGAAAAACATCCCTGATGCCATCATAAAGACTAAAAAAAAACAATTTCAATTATCCAAAGGTCTTAGGAAAAAGTAGAACATAGGTAGTACAAAGCTTTAAAGGGCTTGAAAACCTGCATTAATATCCTGGAGCAATCCATTGGTTGAAATAAGAGTAAACTCACTGTAGAAGAGGAATTTTTGAGTACAACTTCAAGCTTTATATCCTGAAGCTATGCTCAAAAATCACTCTTCCACAGTCATTATTTCCTCTTATCTTGAGCACTGCAACCCCATAACATAATTGTAAACTTTAAGTGGTAAGCTGACCTTACAACATTTTACATCAGGGTAAAAGTGTGATTTAAGAATAATATTTTTTGTCTATATAGAAATAAGAAATTAGTATGCAAAATATGTGAGAGATAAGTGAGAGATAATAGTACCTTTTGGCTCTCCTTGAAACTCACTAAAAATAAAAGAATTTAGCATTAACACCAAGTAGATATAGAATTGCTAGCTATTAACCTCAATTTATAATCTCAGTCTATGCACAAGTGTCCATATCCCAGTATTTGAAAGTCCCATGCAGAGGTACCGTCATAATACTGATGAAAACCAAATATTAAATATCAAATGTGGCACACCAAGCAGATGTTTCCAATACTTTTTATGCTTTAAGACTCTTTGAAGGAGAGTGCATCATGCCTTAAGCCAATCACTTAGAGGATTACCTTGAAAATACGATTAGCCTAGTTAAAATTAATAGCGCATAAACAATAGCATTAATATAATATCTTTATTGATGTTAATTGCAGTCGTTAAAATAATAATTGTGCATTTTTGAGAATAGCTCCAAGCTACCAAACCTGAAGCTATGTTCTGAAATCTCTCCTCCACAGTGATTATTTGCTCTTATTTCAACCAGAGAGTTGGCTTTCAATTTTATATTGCACAGTAAGAATTTTCTACTCTTCTGTACTATCATAACACTATAAACATTACACATCACCAAATGGCTCTATAAATGATTTCCAAGTCTTATAAATCAACGTTTAATATCTTCAATACCATCTTTATTGGGAAGATAAATGACTGATTAGCCAGTTCTGCATGATAATCTAACATTGCGTTTTTTTTCTAATTAAGAGGCATTAACTAAACTAGTTTTTAGTTAATTGAAACGGGTGATATATTGGAATAAGGCGTTAATCAAAATGGAACATTCACATTGTTTTTTTGTAATGAAATTTCATTAACAAAACACTCTTCTTCACAGATGCTTAATTTAACTTCTAATTTTAAATATTAATATAACATTTTATGAGATTACATTATTAGCATTTCAAGAATACATAAAATTTACTCATAATTGCTTTTATATATCCTTCACATTCTTGTCTGAATTAAAAACAATTAATTCTATATCAAGTGTTGAAATAATTAGTGGATCCCCAGTTTTTTTGGACAGCTGAAAACTGTATTCAAAACACTTCTCCACAGGTGAGGTCTGAGGTCAGTTCTTTTAATGCTTATAAATAAACTCTATTTCGGGTCGAAATTTCCTTTTTTTATGTAGTAGTAGTAGCGGTAGTTAAAACTATGAACTGTCTAAATATCAAACCAATGATAGCTAGAGAATACAAACAAGTGACCAATGATACATCACAATGGATGACTTCATCATAATAATCATGGTCAATACCTTTCTTCTACAAACAAAGGTTATGTTAACATCGCAAACATTTTTTATCCTTAAAAAAAATATAAAACCCCACAAGATTTCATCCCTCTATCTCCCCTCAAACACAAAATAGAGTTAAAAAGGATATAATGCTGGGAAATCAAAAATGCAAAGTGGATGAAATGCATCAATGTACAAACTCAAAATATTAAACTTACATTTCAACATTAACTTTGTTATCATCATTTTTGTTATCTGTTGGAGATTGTTTCTTACCAATTGTTTTTGGAGGAGGAACAGGAGCTTTTTTCTTCGCAAGTGATTTTTCATTCTGTTGTTCATCTAGTCTTACATCAACCTTTTCTGATTTCTTATTATCATTTTGTTTCGTTAATTTATCTTCTTCTCTCTTTGGTTCTATTCCTGAATTTTCTTTTTGCTTTAGATCAATTTGTTTTTTGGATGAATCTTTTCTCTGCTTAGGAGATATTTCTTTTTGTTTTAGAGTTTCTTCCTTGGATTCAACTTCTTTCTGCTTTGGAATAATATCTTCCTTACTTGTACCTTCTTTCTGCTCCATAGTAATACCTTTCTTGGATAAAACTTCTTTCGGTGTTGGAGTAGTTTCTTCTTTAGATTTAATTTCTTTCTGCTTCAGGGTAGTGTCTTTCTTGAGTGTAACTTCTTTCTGCTTTGGCACAATCTCTTTCTTAGGTGTAACTTCTTTCTGCTTTGGCGCAACATCTTTCCTAGCCGTGACCTCTTTCTGTTTTGGAGTAGTGCCTTCTCTGCTTTTAACTTCTTTCTCCTTCAAGGCAGTGTCTTTCTTTGGTGAAACATCTTTCTGCGTCGGTGCAATATCTTTCTTAGATGTGACTTCTTTCTGTTTTGGAGTAGTGCCTTCTTTACTTTTAATTTCTTTCTCCTTCAGGGTAGTGTCTTTCTTGGATGTAGCTGCTTTTGAAACATCTTTATCTAACTGTGGTAATGCCTTTTTATCATCAGCTAGTGTACTAGGTCTTGTTGTTACACCTTGAACACTTAAACAGAATGAAGACTCACACTCACCAAGATCATTTTTAGCAATCACTTTATAATCACCAATGTCATTTGTTTCCACTTCTTTGATGATTAAAGTAGAAAGTCCAAAAGTATTTTTCACTTGATGTCTGTTTGAACTAAGTATGGGTTTTCCTTCAAAGAACCAATCTAGTATAGGATCTGGGGAGCCCCTAGAGTTGCACGTAAAACGTACAGCACTACCCTCCACAACATCTTTATTCTTTGGTTTCATTGAAAATATAGGAGCTTCACCACTAACAACTTTTTTAATCTTAGATGAATCTTCTTCGTCATTTTCAGGTGGTGCACTTTCCTCTGCATGCAAAGATACTATAGATATTTCCTCTTCTAGTACAGGTGCTTCTTTACTGGAATCAATCTTTACATTAAATACATGTTCAACTTCACCTTGAGCATTTGATGCGATGCATGTATAGTCACCAGCATCATCCGCATTGACATCATGAATGATAAGAGAACAATATCCTTCTTCATCAATGATTTCATACTTTTCACTCGGATCAATTAACAAATCCCCACGTGCCCATTCAATCACAGGAGGGGGATTACCCATTAACTCAATTTCAAGTGTGGCATTTCCTCCTTTAATAGTAGTAACAACATCAACTCCCTCCACAGGAGCAATTACAGGTTTCTCTTGTCTTTCATTGACATTCACAAAACACGATGTAAGGACCTCGCCACATTCATTATGTGCTTTACATTCATAGACACCACAATCATCAATTTCAGCTTCCTCGATGGTCACTGTAAAAATATTACCTTCAGATACAATTATAATACCATCAATATTTTTCAAAACCTTCTTATCTTTATAGAAATTCACTTCAGGAACTGGATAACCATCAACTACAACTGGTAACACAATATCGGACCCTTCTTCAAATGAACAATCTTCCAACATTTTTGTAAACACAGGCTTGTATTTATCTTGTTGGATATCTACATTTGCATCTGTAGTAACTTCGCCATCTTGATTGGTTGCAATACATGAGTATACACCGCTATCAGAAGCCACAGTATTTTGTATTTCCAATTCATGTATTCCTTTGTTATCACGGATTAGATATCGATCTTGAGATTTTATCAATTTGCCATCTTTCATCCAATTGACTTTAGGCAAGGGAGTGCCAGCAACTTCAGTAAACAGCAGTAAATTCTCATCCACTTTCCCTATGATACTTTTTTCTAGGAGTGTAATAAAAACAGGAGCTTCAATATTTTTAATAACGTTAACTGAACAGCTGCTCGATCTTTCACCAGCTTTGTTTTGGGCGGTAACTTTATACTTCCCTTCATCACCCAGTTGTGTATCAGAAATTGTGAGATAATGATCTTTATCTTCACATATAATTTTAATGCCATCCCCTTCTTTTATTTCTTTGCGAGATTTTGTCCAAGTTACAGTTGGCTTAGGTTTACCAACAATTGTGGCTTTCATGATAATATCAAAGCCCTCATGAACCTCTACATCTTGTAGTTGTTGCATGAATTCAGGTGGAGTACTAGTCTCTGCTACTTTGATTTTACATGTAGAAGATACATTACCAGCAGAATTAATTGCTTCACATCTCAGAACACCGTTATGATTAAGTGTCATGTATTTGATTTTTAACATAGATTTACCATCAGGTTTACTTGAAATTATAAACAAGCTATTATCATTCATCAATTCATTGTCATTTAAATACCAATGCATTTCAGGTTCAGGTTTACCCATCGCCTTCACAGTAAATTCATATTCCTTACCTTCTTGAAGGTTAACATCACGTAGTTTTTGAATAAATGAAGGGACAATCGGTGCTTCTTCAATTGTTACATTACAACTTGTTTGGCAGCTACCAGCTCGATTACTTATTTCAAGCCCATAAAGCGCAGAGTCATTCAATGATGGTTTTGGAATGCGCATAACAAATTTATAGTCAGTTTTTTCTAATCTCGTAGCTGAAGTATTATGAACAGGTCTTCCATTCTTTGTCCACTTCGAAGCAAATGGTAATGTTCCTTTGCATACAGCTGTTAATAAGACCTCCTTTCCTTCAGAACTAGTGGTGTCTTCTAAAATTGTTTCAAATTCAGGTTCATAAACTATCTCCTTTACTGTAAGTTTAGCAGTATGAGAAACTTCTCCTACTGAATTTTTTGCCATACAAACATAATGACCACTATCGTTTTTCAAAACATCTGATAATTTAAGAACACATTCAACAATATTACCATCAACAACAACTGCTGAATTTTCATTAATCATTTCCCCGCTTTTATACCATGAAATTTCTGGTATTGGTGTACCAGTTACACCAGCAATAAAAGTAACAGTGTTTCCTTCATTAACAGTCTGCGGTTCATACTTCTTTATAAATTTAGGCTTCACTGGTTTTTCTTGAATCGTAACATTGCATTCTGAGCCTTCTTCCCCTATGTCACTAACAGCAAATGCAGAGTACACACCTGCTGTGTCCAAACTAACATTTTCACAGATGACAACAAATTTTCCAGTATTTGGATTGTTCTCAAACACGTATCCTCCAATTTCCTCAAGCAAAACTTCATCTTTGAACCACTGAACTTCTGGTATAGGATAACCCTTACAAGTAACTTCAAGAGTAAGTGTTGCATTTTCGATCAAACGTTGATCATCAAGTTCTTTCTCAAAATATGGTAACCGTTCAGATGGTACCACTCTTATAACAGAAGAACATGATACAGTACCTGAAGTGTTACTTGCAATAACAGTATATGTTCCTTCATCGGAAATTTCACACACTGATTTCATAATCCTTTTCAGAGTGTTATCTTCCTCCATTTGAATCCCAGTAAGTTTATCACCATTTTTCTCCCATGTCAGAACAGGCTGCGGGTTACCATCTACATCTACTTCAAGACATAAACTATCACCTTCAAGAATGTCTAGGTTTTCAAGCTTACGTGCAAAAACAGGAGCAACGGGTGGTAAACTAACAATAACATTAGCACTACATTTGGAATGCCCAGCATCATTTCGGATTTCGCATGAATATTCACCTGCATCACTGAGTTTTGATTTCAGTATTTTAAGAACAACACGATTATCTTCAACATATATATTCTGATTTTTGTTTTCACTTAATTTACTAGTACCTTTGTAAAAGGAAACTTTTGGAATTGGATTTCCATCAACTAATACATCTAAAATAACTTCTTCACCAAGGACAACAGAAACGTCTTTCAATTGTTTTTCAAAGATGGCTTCTTTTGCCATTTCTTGCACATCAAGTATGGCATAAGCAGATGTGTTTCCAGCGGAATTTGAAGCTTCAAATTTGTATTTACCAGTCATATTTGGTAAACAGCGATCTAACTTATAAGTGAAGATATCTCCATCATAGTCAACAATTCTCAGAAATTTGTTCTCGTGATAAACTTTCACCTCAGGTGCTGGAGTACCAATAACTTTCATTGTGAATGCAGGAGATTCACCTTCAATTACATTCAAATTTTCAGGTTTTGAAATAAACTTTGGTGGCACTGCTTCCATTTGAACATAAAGTAAGCCTTTACACCATACATTACCGATGGTATTACTTGCCTTCACACTATATTCTCCTTCATCATCAAGAGAAGCATCTTTTATTTTCAATTGAGTTGTGTCTTTACCAAGTGGCAGTATTAAGATTCGTTTGTTACATTTCAACTCATCACCATCTTTATAAAATGTCAATTTCGGTTTTGGTTTACCATCAACAGAAATAACCACAACACAATCCTTCCCTTGAATGACTTCTAGCTTGCCAGGAATGGGTTTTGTGAATACTGGTAATGCTGCATTATCTGTTTTAGGCTGACTTTCAGTAGTAGTTTCTATATTAGATACTACCATTTCCTCATCAACTGTTTTCTTTGTTTGTTTAGATAGTTCTTTCACAACAAATAATTTAGCCGAACAAGACTGTGATCGTTTTTCATTGAGAATTTCACATCTATAATTTCCAGAATCTGATTTGTTACAGTTGCGTATAAAACAAGTACAGCGATTTTCTTCATCTACAATTTCGTATTTATCTGATTCGTCAATATATTCATTGTCTTTATACCAATCAACATCTACTACCTGTCCTTGAAATACCACTTCTAAAAGTGCATTTTTCCCATCAAGAACTTCTAAATCAGACAGTTTCTTAGTAAACACTAAATCACCAGAATCTTTAACTTGCATGCATACGGAAAATGATGAGGTACCTTCAGAGTTCTTTGCAACAATTGTATACAAACCTTCATCCAATTTGGTAACACCTGGTATCTTTACTAAACCATTGCCAGTTTCTTTATTGAAATCGCAAGTTATACCCTTTAAAACCTTTTTTCCATCTTTGCTTATTTCAACATCAGGAAGAGGGTTACCACAACATTTAAAATCAATAAGAAATACATCTCTCTCCAATAACTGAATTTCTGCACTAGGTTTTTTTGTAAACACAGGTGCAGAAAGAACTTCGTTAATTTCTAAATTGCAAGAAGTCTTTGCAATGCCTGACTTATTCTGAGCAACACATTCATAAGCACCTTTGTCTTTTAATGTAACATTAGAAAGCTTAAGTGACCCATTATATCCAACAGATGAAACTGTAATATGATTGCTTCCTTCCAACTCAACTCCATTCTTTAACCAACGTAGACGAGGTTTTGGTTTACCACTAAATAAGACAGAGAATTCAACATCTTTACCCTCCACAACATCAACATCATTAAGTTTCTTTTCAAAGATGGGTACAGATGTCATTTCTTCAATGCCCACTTTACATTTACAATTTGCCTCCCCACGGATATTTTTAGCTGAAACTTTATATACACCTCCATCATGTAGAGTTGACTTGGCCAGCGTAAGAATGGAAGTGTCATTTTCTTCAGTAATGGTAATTCCATCAATAATATTCAATTTTATGTCATCTTTATACCATGTGAAACTAGGCTTAGGTTTCGCTTTAACTACAACAGCTAAGCGTAATATATCATTCTCAAGGCAAGTTATATCTTGTAATTTCTCCACAAATGATGGTCTGAACTGAGCTTCATCTACTACCAGCTCAACATTACAATCAGTAGAACCTGCTTTATTCGAAATTGTACATGTATATACTCCAGCATCGCATAACTCAACACTTTGCATTGATATAGTACTTTTTCCAACTTCTGATTTAATTTCTAAAGCAGGAGATGAGTCTAGTTTATTATTATTTAGATACCATTGAACATCAGGCTCTGGTTTTCCATTAAAACTTACTCTAAATGAAGTTGCACGTCCTTCTATTACTTTTGTTGCTTTCGGAATATAAATGAAATCAGGAATCTTGGTGTCTTCTCGAATCTTGACAGCACAAGAGGTTGAGATTTCCCCAGCAATATTTGAAGCAACAGCTTTATAAGTTCCTTCATCTTCAAAATTAGTTGAGCCAAGTTGAAGAATATTTACATCTCTTTCTGTTCGAATTTTTACCCTTGGTGATGGTTTCAATACTTGTTCATTGAAAAACCATTCCAAAATAGGTTTAGGTTTACCTGTGACTTCTAACTTAAATTTTAACTCGCGTTTTTCGGTCACTTCACAATCCTGAAGATTGCTTAAGAATTGTGGAGCTATGACAGTTTCTTGAACTTTTAAGCTCGCAAAACAAGTAATTGTGCCTTGACTATTTCGTGCAACACATTTATATGTTTTACCATCACGCATATAACATTCGTTGATAGTGAGAGTGTGCTTTCCAGAATCTTTATTGTTAAGTATAGATATATGATCTGAGTTCATGAGCACTCGATTATCTTGAAAGAATTGAACATCTGGAGGTGGGATTCCTGAAACAACAACTTCCATGTTTATATTTTCACCTTCAATGGCACATATATCTTGCATCTTCTGCGTCCATTCCGGTTTTGCTAAAGATGGTGAAACTTCCAACTTTGCAGAGCACATTTCTGTTCCTTTAATATTTTCAAGGATGCATGTGTACTCACCTGAATCAGTTACACGTGATTTGCTGATTTTAAGGCTAACAGTATTATCAGATTGCTCAAGAATTATGTCTTCCTTGTTTACTTCTTTTCCATCTTTCATCCACTTCACAGTAGGTTCAGGAAAACTTTTAATTTTTGCAACAAACATTGCAGATTTACCTTGCAATATTTTTAGATCATTGAACTTTTCTAAAAATTCTGGAGCTTCATCAAGATTATCTAAAGAGAAAGCTGTCTCCTCTACTGTTTGATTTGTAACTGCACTAACAAGATCTTCCTCGACAGGTATTGCTACAAGTTCGTCAGTAACTTTTATTTCATTTTTGCTGCTATTCTCAGAATCTTCAACCCAATCTTCAGTATCAGTTTCGCTTCCATCTTTATTTCTCACAACAATTTTATCACGCTTCTTCAAACGTTTGGATGGTGGTTTAGATGTTCTCTTCTCATTGTCAGATGTAGATGAATCACTTTTCAATTCATTCTCTTCTTTAGATTGCTTTCTTTCACCAATCGTTTTTGCAATAACCTCAAGTTCAGCACTTTCATCAACTAAAACTTCTACCTGGCATGAATTCTTTCCATAATCATTCGATGCTATAAACTCATATATAGCTTCATCTTTTAAATGACTTTCTGAAGTGCGGAATGTAAATTTATCCTTCTCATATAAAGTAGCAATTCTAGGGGGTGGTTTCCATGATTTGCCACCTTTCAGGATTTCTATTTTTGGTCTTGGATTACCAGTAACAGTGAATGAAAATTCAATTCTATCCCCTTCATTGATACAACACTCAGTTGGTATGTCAGTAATTAATGGCTCAACTGGTTTCCCAACAAGTTTAAAACTTCCTTGTTTTGCTACCTTAGATGATTCTTTGACAAAAACCTCACATGACATACTAGTTTCTCCATGCTTATTCTTTGCAACACATTCATATTCACCAGCGTCATCTTTGCCAACATTAACAATTCTTAATGCACTCTTACCATCGCGACCATTAGATGTAATTTTCATTCTTTTACTGGGATGGAGTAACTTATCTTGTTTGTACCATCTAATATCAGGGAAAGGATCACCGCTTACCACTGTTTCCAAAATTAATGGTTCTGATGCTGCCATGTGCATATCATGTAGACGCCCTAAAAATTTAGGGGCTCTAGATTTTTCTGATGACTCAGGTGTTTTTTCTTCTGAAACAACTGTAGCTGCTTTCGAAGATATATTTACTACACATTGACAAGATGTTTGGCCGAGTTGATTTGAAGCAACACATTCATAACAACCACCATCATTCTGCTGAAAGTTCTTCATAGTCAATCCACTTACGCCGCTTCCAGATGTGACAAACCTAGAATCACTCTCAACAATAACTTGCCCATCTTTCTTCCAAATAACATCTGGTGCAGGGTTTCCAATGATACCAAGTTCAAGATGAGTTTCACCATCAATAGTTACATCAGTGTCTGATAATGCTGATAAAAATTCTGGAGCAAACATTGATTCATTCACAGTCACCTGAACTAAGGTTTGAACTTTACCAATGCTGTTTTGAGCAATACATGTGTATTCACCTATGTCAGAGGAACTAGCAGCTACTTTAGTTATAATACATTGACCTGGTGAAGAATTTACTAGTAGATGTTCGTCACTCTCCAAAAGTTTGTCATTCTTAAACCATTGAATTTCAGGTGAAGGAACTCCTTTTGCTGAGGCAGATAAAACTAGCGGCTCTCCTTCATTAACCACAAGTGTCTTGAGAAAATCAATAAATTCTGGAACCGTGGAATAAGAAAGTACATGTAAAGTAGATTGTGATAATTCTTCACCTTGACTGTTTGTTGCAACAGCTGTATATTCACCACTGTCATCTTGCAACACATACTTCCAACTTAAAACATGTTCGTCCCCTTCATGTAGGATTCTTCGACGAGTGCTAGATTCAATAATTGCACCATCTTTATAAAATAGAACTTCTGGACTTGGATCGCCACGTACGATAACTTTCATTTCCACTCCCTTCTCGTGTTCTGGTACTTTTAAATCAGCCAATGGTCTGCTAAATTTCGGTGGATTTGTTGGTGCGTCTACAACAAGTTTACACTCATAACTGCTTGTACCAGCAGAGTTAGATGCTTCACATCTATAAATACCACTGTCGTTTGATGACAAACTATTCACGAGTAAGGAGTGCGATTCGGAACCTTGGTCAAATTTATACTTGTCACCTTCTTGTAATGGCTCACCATTCTTAAACCAAGCAACACTAACATTCAGATTTGATTTGACAGTTGATTCTAATTTAACGGTATCACCCACATTTGCTTTAATATCACATAGAGGTTGTACAAACTTTGGCATATCAGTTTTGCCAAGTATTGTTATATTTATGATGCATGCTGACTCACCAGCATCATTGAATGCAGTACATTTATAAACTCCAGCAAGTGTTTCTGTTAGTTCATCTATCACAATTGAGTACTTGTTATCAATCTCAATCAACTGTAATCCATCTTTTTCAACGATACTTCGGTTATCTTTATACCATTCAACCTTGGGTGACGGCTTTCCTTTAATAGTAGCACCTAGAGTACATCGTTGACCTTTTTCAGAAAATATGTCCTTTGAATGTTCAACAAATTTTGGTGCAAATATACTATCATGAATCATAATACTACTAGTACATGTAGCCCTTCCATTTTGATTTTCTACAATGAACACATACTGTCCAGCATCACTTACTTCACAGATGGGAATAACTAAACGATAATATTCACCACTGTGCTCCAATCTACAATTCGAGTCATCTGAAAGCATCTTCTCGTTATGAAACCATTGCACTATTGGTGTAGTTTCACTAATAACTTTGACCTGGAACGTAGCTGCATCACCTTCGTACACTTCTTTATCACAAAGCCGCTCCAATATTTCAGGTGGTCCAGCTTTCTTTAGTTCAGCAACAGAATTTGAAGTCTCATTTACTGATTGTGAGTGTTCATTTACAACCAACAAATTAATTTCACACTTCATTGAGCCTACTTTGTTTCTGGCCACACATAAATATACACCGGAATCATCATTCGTGACTTCGGGTAATATCATTTTACTTGTACCATCTTTAGATTTTATTTCAACACCATAATCTTTGGTTAAAGGAATTTCATCTCGAAACCAGTTGATATCTGGTTGTGGATCACCACTGTATTGAACAGTTAATTCTGCATCTTTATCTTCAAATACTTCAACATTATCATGAAGTGTATATATAGACGGATTGTTATTGTTATTGATATTGCCATCAACAATGGTCAAATTGCAAGAACACGATTCAGTACCAGCAGCATTTGATAACTCACATCTAAGCGTTCCTTGATCTCTTACCGAAACACTCATTATGTTCAATGTATGGCAGATTTTCTCTTTATGAGTAAATAACCGTTTATCGTTTTCCAGCTTCATGTTATTTAAGTACCACGAGACATCAGGTAACGGATCACCTTGTATTTTCACCTGAAAATTTGCTTTGGAACCGACGCTTAATTCCTTATCTTTTAACTTCTGACTGAATGATGGTGGAACAAATGCTTTTCCTAACTCCACTCCAATTGCTGCATTGAAATTGATCTTTTCGCCCACAACAAACAATCTCTCATTCCTATAAAAGAGGTACATATTGATAAACAACAATAATACTAAATGAAGAGAGAAATAAACTTATTCTAATTGAAATATATAATTTACGTGATAAAATAACAAGATGGTTTGCCTTAAATGTAAGGTAATGCAGGAACCACTTCTGGTGAGTATTCTTAGATAAGATAAGGAGGCTACCTAATACGGTATTGTTTAAGAATCACAACTCATTAGAAATGTATAGATACAACCCAGTGGGCAAACACCTGTTGTTCAAAGTCCACAGTAAAGATGCTATAACAACATCATTTGACGTTGCTCTAGCATCTTTACTGTTGATTTTGAACAGATTTTTGCCAACTGAGAATTGTGTTCAACATCAGTTTTCAACATCAGTGGTCAAAATAAAACTTTGTAGTCTGAAGTTATTATTATGTTCCTTTTTTGAACACTGAGTAGTAATTGAATATATATATATTTTACATAACATTTTTCTTACTTTGTATTTTTTTTAGTGACTGTACTCTCTTCCCATTCAACATCACTCAATCCACTCATAGATGA